>JAOQMP010000002.1:424819-439202 GCA_027563575.1 Erythroxylum pedicellare
AAATAATATAATTAATTTTAATTTTAATTTTATTAGATTTACTCCACACCCGTAAAATTCAATCCAATTCGTTAATTCGAACAGCCTGTAAGACTATAAAACTTCGTTGCGAAACTCCCCAAAGTGTAAACACTGAGCTCAACAACCGCAACCGTCTCCTTTTCTTCTTCGTCGTCCTCTGGTTCCACTCTGCTTCCAATAGTTTCTTTGTTTGATTTTCGTTTTGATTTGATGGTTTGTTCCGATTCAGACTATGGAAACGAATCGGATCTCCGATCCTTCTCGGACGAGCCGGGCATTGTACCTTTCTTCAACAACCCCCACTCTGTCCTAGATACCTAAAAGAAAAAGAAATCTTACCTTTCATTTACTCTTAGTTGATGACAGGTTGGTAATTAATGGCGTTGTTCGGGGGTATTTTTACGTTAGGATGCCACAATGGATGGTTCTAAGTGCGGCGACCGTGAGAGGCTGGACTACCGGTTTGGGCATGAAATGACCCTCCGAGCCGGCCGGGCCCTACAGTGTACATTCTGTTTCCTTTTACTATAGAAACTTGAATTCATTTGTATGGTTCTTTTACATAGTTTCTCAAAGGTTAGCTTACTTAATATTCATTTATTCATAATGAGTTGAATAGCTAGTATTGAGGTTTGTACTGGGTCTCTGATGAAGTGCTATGGAACAGTGTTTGTACTTTGTGTATACATATTGAAACAAAGAAAATTCTTAAGCTATGGTAGGTTTGTTTGAAAGACTCTCGAGTTTCTGTATCTGATATCTGTGAGTTCATATCAAGTTCTGGTTCTGGTTAACGCATTGTTGACTGTTAATGGTTTGTAGCTTCAAAAGCCTATGACTATATACGAATGATTTTGGTAAGTGAAAGGTGAATTCGTTGTTTCTACTAATCACCTGTACTCCAAAAGAAGCAATTCTTGCTATGTGATAAGCTCTTAGCTTGTTTCGTGGGACATAAGATGTTTAAAGTCTGCAATGTAAGGTTTCTTGGTGCTTCTTGGTTCAGCATGTATGTTTCGACTGCAGAAATTGGAAAATGCATGGTCATGGTGAACTTGCAAACTTTGCTTGACTTATCATTAGTTGGTTTCGCTGATTATGGTGGTATGATGAGGTTTTAAACGTATAAGAAAGTTTCCTCTTCATAGGAAAAAAAGGTAGTTTACCATCTTGTTTTTTTCATTCAAGAAAGGTGATTGGGAAATTTACATGAACGGTGGTCATCACAATTCCATATTGAAAAGGAGAAGAGAATTATCCATGATTGGGAAACAGATCCTCGAAATATAACTTCAAAATCATATTTGTCAACTTAGAAGGTCCCAACTTTCTTGTATCTGTAGCGCTGTCGTAAGGGTTGCTGAACTTGCCTGTGGAGCCATTTTTGACTTGGGAGATCGTTATTTCTTACCCAGCAGCGGTTCTTTGATCCTAGATTTGGATGTATGTTGGTTGTTCAAGTTGTTGAGGCTGAAATTGTGGTCCTTGCTTGCTCCCATAGCTAAAATCTGCCTTGTGGAGATGATGTAGAACAGTTAGCTTGTGATTATCTTGAAGAATATGATCGCCGTAATCGTCGAAAATCTCAACAGTTTTCTGATTTTGGAGACAACTATTCTGGCAGTTTTTTAGGAATTCGTGATTATCATATGAATTTTGACAGATTTGGTTTATTAGATGTTATCTTTAATTATTCGATTTCCATTAGTTCTATCTCTATATAAGATGTCCGCTTTGTAATCGAAAACATAGTTTTCATTGAATAAAAGTTCGAATTCTTGGAGTTGCTCCAAATTTATACCTTTCACTGCATCATTTGGTATCAGAGAAGGTTTCTCCTATGACGATGGTGAATAACGTGAATGTTAATGTCCCCGCTGCTGAGGGCAGTGAGAACGAGCCTATTACACAGGCTGAGTTCAATCAGTTCGTGGCTCAAACCGATCGGAGGTTTCAAGAGATCCTTGATGCCATCCAGCGTTTGTCCACAAACTATGCGCCTAGTGTTCTTCCAGCCAAGCAAATTCCTGTTGTTCGTGATCCTGAAGATGCTATGGGGCATGGAGGAATTCCCTGACACAGGTGTCAAGACTATATCGAGGATACGGATGACGAAGATTTCCAGGAGATGCCAATTCGTGGTGGTCATCACTGATATAGGAGATTCCAGGAGGAGCATGTTCGTGGGGATCAACGACAGGGGGCTATCGACGAGATCCTGAGCAATATCAAGCTGTTAAATATATCAAGAGTCAGACGCACTTAACTCAAATGCATGCACAGTGGATTTCTTTTCTGGAACAATTTAATTTTGTGCTTTGTCATAAAGCAGGCCATTTAAATAAGGTGGCAGATGCACTGAGTCGACGTGCGGCGACACTTGTGACCATGCTCACTGATGTTGTCGGTTTTGATCACCTCTGTTCTCTTCATCTTAAGGATGATGATTTTGGTGAGATATGGGAGCAATGTTCTGAAACTGGTTGTCATGGCAATATGGTAATTCAAGAAAATTTCTTGTTCTTTGGCAATAGATTATGCATTCCACGTGGTTCCTTGCGTGAACAACTCATTCGAGAGCTTCATAGTGGTACTCTCGGCGGACAGTTGGGGCAAGAGAAAACTATGGCCTTGGTGAAGGAGCGGTACTATTGGCCTCAACTGAAACGAGACATGGGGCGATTTGTTAGTAAATGCTACGTTTGCCAGACCGGTAAGGGCCACTCTCAAAACACTGGTCTTTATACCCTCTTGCCTATTCTTTTGGGTCCTTGGGTAGACATATCGATGGACTTCGTATTGGACTTTCTTGCACCCCACGAGGTTCAGATTCTATTTTTGTAGTGGTTGATCGGTTTTCGAAGATGGCCCACTTCATCCTTTGTAAGAAAACATTGGACGCTTCACATGTGGCAAGTTTATTCTTTCGTGAAGTAGTCCGTCTTCATGGTGTGCCGAAGACAATCACTTCTGATCGTGACACCAAAATTTTGAGCCATTTTTGGCGTACTTTTATGGTGTTTATAAGGGATTGATTTACAGTATAATAGTTCTTTCCATCCCCAAATGGATGGTCAGACGGAAGTAGTGAATTGTATTATGGCGGATATCATTCGCTGCCTTTGCAGTGACATGCCTAAGCAATGGGACCGGTATCTTGCTCCTGTTGAGTTCGCCTTCAACAACTCGGTTAACTGCTCTACCGATACATCTCCCTTCCAGGTCGTTTATGGACATACACCACAGCATACTCTGGATTTGGTTCCTTTGCCCAAGATTCCTGGCTATAGTATCGCTGTGGAGAATTTGGCTACAAGAATTAATGAAGTCCAAGTTACTGTTGCTAGTCAATTGGCTGCTTCTAATTCAAAGTATAAGGAGGATGTTGACAAACGGCGACGTTCGAAAATTTGAGGTTGGAGATGAAATAATGGTTTTCTTGTGAAAAGAGTGACTTCTTGTCGGTACCTATAATAAGCTGAAGCTGAAGCACAAGAAGATTGGTCCTTGCCGCATCCTAAACAGGATCAACGACAATGCCTATATAGTTGATCTCAACATTTCCCCTACATTTAATGTGGCAGACCTATTTGAGTATCACGCTTCCGATACACCCCTCTATCTTGATCATAACTCGAGGGCAAGTTTTCCCAAAGAGGGAGGGACTGATGTAGAACAGTTAGTTTGTGATTATCTTGAAGAATATGATCGCCGTAATTGTCAAAAATCTCATCATTTTTTCTGATTTTGGAGACAACAACTATTCTGGCAGTCTTCTATATTAGGAAATTCGTGATTATCATATATTTTATTTTGACAAATTTGGTTCATTTGATATTATCTTTAATTATTCGATTTCCATTAGTTTTATATATAAGATGTCCGATTTGTAATCGAAGACATGGTTTTCATTGAATAAAATTTCGAATTCTTGGAGTTGCTTCAAATTTTTACCTTTCACTGTGTCAGGAGATGTCATTACGAACTTAAAGATTTATAAACTGGAGCATTCAATGAATCAGAAACATAGGATAGTCCACAAATTTCTTGGTGGATGAGAATTCAACAGATATGAACTGGAAGATTGCATGAAGTGATGAAACTTCTTGGAAATAATATTTTCTCACAGCCACTCTTTAGCTTTTGTTTCTTTGTGTTTCTTCCTGAATCAGTAGAGAGGCTTTCCGTGCCTCTAATTAGTGGTCCAAATTAATAGAACTTGTCGTAATGTATTTTTGAGTAAAGGGGTTTGATTAGATCAAACGGTAAGGAAAGAACAGAAACTAACGAGTGAACATAGTCTCTCTTTACCAGATTTGATCGAATTGAAGTATTTATGTTTTGCCCATACTCTCCACAAGCCCTTTGATGTATAAATCATTGGACTTCTTGTCATGTCGAAAACCTCAGAAATATCTGGGCCTGAACAGGCTCGAAAGCTGAGATTTTATCTCTTCTACAGAGTCGGTCTCATTCCTTCTCCACCTTACGTCAGTACTTCCAGTCCACGTCATGAACCTGTATCCAAACCATCCAATCAGATTTCACCCATTTCACCCATTATCCTACACATATCTCTTCTCCAATTCCAAGCCACACACATACATTCTCACCCTCAAAAAACCCAAACCCATTGCCTTTTAAAACCACTTCCTGCATCTCATTGTCTCTTTGTCGACCAGAAGAACACAGTACCATAAACGTTTAAGCAATGGCCACTGTAACCTCTGCAGCTGTTACCATCCCATCTTTCACTGGTCTTAAGACAAACACCTTATCATCAACCAAGGTGAGTGCCACCGTCAAAGTTCCGGCAACACCCGTCTCCAGGTTCGGCGTCAGAGCTTCAATGAAGGAAGTTGGTGTAGCCGTTGTGGCTGCCGCAGCAAGCACAATGCTTGCCTCCAATGCCATGGCCATTGAAATCCTGCTCGGAGGTGATGATGGGTCGTTGGCTTTTATTCCAAGCAGCTTCTCTGTACCTTCCGGTGAGAAGATTGTGTTCAAGAACAACGCTGGTTTCCCACACAACGTTGTCTTCGACGAGGACGAGGTCCCAAGTGGTGTTGATGTTTCGAAAATCTCCATGAGCGATGAGGACCTCCTCAATGCTCCTGGTGAGACGTATGCTATTACTTTGACTGAGAAAGGTGATTACACTTTCTATTGCTCACCTCACCAAGGAGCTGGTATGGTGGGTAAGGTCACCGTTAATTAAGTCTCATCTCATGTGGTCACTCCCTTTTTTCTGGCTAATAATCTATAGTTATATCCATTTGAGTATGGTCTTTGAGAGCATGTATTTGATGAACCAAAATGTTCAGTTGGCTTTCAGTCTTGGTTGGATTATTCTAATCATGTAATATAGGGGATAAATCAACATCAGTGAAAGTCTAATATGCGTGAAGTTTGGAGAGATTCACTAGTTTGTAGTGTTACTCCTAACAAACCTCGGGGTAGATTGTAATTTGTAATCAATGTAAACGGATCAAAGTGAAGAATGTAGAAGACTTAGCTTAATTGATGTTGGAAAGTCATTAGAATTCCATGACAGGGAACAGAATGTATTAAAAACACTGGAAAGAAAGAAGATTGAACCAAATAATATCTACTTCCTTCCTTTACTAATAACCAGTAGTCACCAAATAGTACAAAGTCCATAGCCATAAGATAGTCCCACTTAAGGCCCTGGAATCTACTGTTTCTGATGGCACTTGAAGAGCTTATCGCCTAAATTTATGGGAGCAAAATGGAAACTTACAGGTCCTATCTACTTCCAATGATCTCTCCGATCACAACGAGTAGATATTACCAACAGGTCTTAACATGATTGGGCATCAACGTAGTTACTGTCATTGATCCTCTGACTTGAAACAGGTGGAGCTACCCTTATCATGAGGCTTTGAATAAAGGCAAGAGACTGTACAAGAAACCAGCAACGGAGGGTACAGTCAATCGTATATAATTTCACCGGAACTTAAAAGCTCAACCAAAATCTAAAACCTCTTACCGATACAAGTGCAGTGCACAATATACTGAAACCAGGGAAATCGAACGGTGACTCGTCAGATAAGAATAAAGCTGTGAAAAGATTGAAGATTCATTAGGTTTTGCTTTGCTTGACCGTAACTTTTATGTTAGTACCTATTCCCACCTGATAAAGGGGAGAAGGCCAATGGAGAAATAACGTTGGCAATGGAGCAAATTCCTGAGATGCATCCTTGAGCCTTTCCCTGTAAAAAAATATATATATATATTAAACATATTTAATTTTTTTAAAAATATAATTAAAGACAAAAGACTATTTTTGTCAAAGAATTAAATAAGAAATTATTAAATAAAAACTAACTATTTTATTCTATTTTATACAAATCGTCCGGTTGATTAATAAATCAATCGGTTTTTAATAACAAAAGTTATTAATGTAAATTAAACCGAAAAATTGACTATTTAAAATTTTCATAATTAAATCGACATGATTTATTTATTTTTTTAATCGTTGATCTAAATCGTTAAAGTTCTTGAAAATTTTAGATAAATTTCGGTGAATTTACATGATTCTTACAAGGATTTCTTTAATTATTAGTTATTCTTCCTATTTACAATTTAATTATTAGTGTAATATGTGCTATTTTAATAGTATTAAATACAAAATAATACATAAATTTGCTTAAATACACTTTAACGGGTCAGGCCCGGGTTGATCAGGCTTCCAATCAGGCCCAATTGGTAATAAACAAATGCCAGCATTTTTTTAAAAAATTCAAAAAATTAAAAAGTTAAGTTAGGTAGCTTGGTCGGCTCATTCCTATCCATACTTTGAAGACCAACAAAACATTAGAAGGCTCTGGACGTTCAAGACAACTTGAGTATATTGCATATGATCTAGAGAATTTGAGTTCACTATCCTGATTTTAGAAATTACCTGCTCAGAGGAGCCAACTTGCTTAGATACAATGCTCCGCATCTGCATATATCATTTATGAAGTTTTAATTCAACAATCAGCGACAAAATTTCTTAGAAGAGAAGAATGAGGAACTCACACATGGTTGTGCGAAAACATAGAGAATGGAGAGCATAGCAGAAGCATAAGGAACCTGTCAGGATTTATATGTTAGCATTCATCATCAACAGCCTAGTAAATTCGAATTTCTAGCAAAACGATATTGGTTTAATCTAACTGACTTCACAAAACTATATTTAAACTTGAAGTTTAATCAACTCAGAACCCAAACGAAATGGACTTACCCAGAAGGACCAGGCGATACCGTAAAGAAACATCTGCATCGAATCAAAAAACACGCAAGTAAATAAGCGGTAGCAACCCTATGAACACAGTAGGGAGAAAGGTGCTTACATGAGTGCATTCAAAGAAAAGCCCTATTGAAAGAAGCTTCCCTTCTCCCAAAAGGGGAACCAACATCGGCATCAAGACTAGCTGTAGTATTTCAGATGAAGAAAAACAGGTTCATACCCATTATTAATAGTGCCAAAAGCAGTAGGAAAAATTGTAATGAAAGCTGGAAAAGAAAATGTTGTACCTGGGAAATAGTTCCAGCAATCCCACTAATTACCATTAGATCAGCAAATTGATCCTTGTTAAAGTGAAATTGCGCCTTTAAGTAATACTGCAACCAAGCAGAAACTGATTAAAGTTCTAATCCTGCTAAGCCCTGACATTCTTAAATTAGATAAGTACCAACAATGTCGAATGAAGGCCAACTTGTGCGAAACTGGTGAAAAATGCAACAATGGCAGCTTGTGAAAATGTCAGACTGCAAAAAGATAAAGAAGTAGCGTTAATTTCTTGAGGCATGATCCGAGTTCGACTCGGGATTCGTAGTAAAATAAAATTCTAACCTGCTCTTGAGCAAGCAGAGCATGTCATCCAAGGAAGGAATCGGTTTAAAAATTTGCATACTCTTCTGAGTCGAGCAACAATCACTTGCTTTTTCACAAGTTGATTCAATCTTCCCCTTTCCCTTTGAAAGAATCGGTACTGAAAGATCGTTGTCAATCATGGAATCTGGTAGGAAAATCTTCATGTACACGATTGCTATAACCCCCACTGTAGTAGAAACCTGAAGACAAATTAAACTGTATCGCTGAAATGAAAATACACACACGCACGCACAAAATCTCAAGCATAGAGATAGAAAGACCTGGAAAGTTGAAGCAGTGGAGAGGAAACGAGTGGAGAGGTTTCCACAAACGAAAGCACAGGATCCAATCCCTGTAAGGATTCCAAACGCCGAGGCTCGTCGGCCCTCAGGAACATTGTCAGCCTGAAAATTTGAAAATCATTGTTCAAAACCAAAACCAGAGAGCTTTCTTGGCCGTTTAGAATGGGAATTTGTGAAGAACAAGAAGTAGAAGGAATTACCACATAGGCAAGTGCAAGGCACTGGACACTTCCTTCACAAACCATGGCGGTGAGAATCTTAAGAACATAGTATGCATAGAAAAAGTTCCTAGTCCTGCTGTATGCCAATATTGCTGTATGCCAAGATTCAATTCACAAGTGAAATTAGATCAGTGAAATGGTATTGACATCGTAATCCATAGTAATCCATAATCGCAGCATAAGCCGTAACCCGTAATTCAAAACCTTGTTGGTCATTAACGAGCAAAAGTTTGCTTCATTTCAGGTCTTCCAGGTCAGAACTGGACCAGGTTCTGATTCTGATATCTCATTTAAGGGGAACCCATTTTCTTTTACTACTTTTCCAACTATTTTCATGTGGCCTATGGCTTTTTACACTGACGTATCTTTAAAAACTCGATCATTGACATTAACCAATGCTTAGAATTTTATTAATAATTTTAATAGAATTCCTAATCTAGTTATTAAATTTTATTTTATATTAAAGCATGGTCAAGAGAATGTGATTTTAACCTTTCCTTGGTCTTAAATAACCGATAAGAACTGTCAAGAACTTGAAAAAACCAATTCACTGGTTGGGTCTTTCACCTGATGGAATTACAGAAAGACACAATGGGACAGTAAGCAAAGCTTTCCTTCCATACTTGTCTGAAAGATATCCTACCAAAGGCATCATTACCAATGTTCCAACCCCTGTGATCTGCACAAATTCCTTAGTACGTTGATGATAAATTTAAGGTAAAAAGTTTCACAATCCCACATACAGTACTTGCACGACATGAACTCCCACAGACCACGAAACTATGATTACTCGGGTCAAAGCCAACACAGTAAGTAATCCAGTTTCTTAGAAGATTAAGTACAAAAGCAGCGACTTTTTAACTAATAAGCAGGAAATTTTACGAGGTTAGGCCATGGATGGCTACTTTGGTCAATGGTTTAGTTAAAAAAGATAGTAACCGGTAAAAGTCATAGGCATAAAGGCTTGAAGAGAATCGAAGTACTGCATAAAATGTCAAGGTGGGTCCGATCATTTAGACATTTACTTTTGTAACAGGGAAGTTCCTGAGGTGTGCAGTTCATAGTGAAAGGGAAGCTTCCTTTTGGAAGAACAAGAAGAGTCTTCAGTGCACCTAAAACTCGGAAATTTTCTACAGATTTTGTGTTTCGAAGTAGACAAGACAGTACAACAAATTTAGTGACCACTACTACGTAGCCGCTTGAAACTCAATGTACAAGAAGGAAGGAAACTGTCCCTGGAGGGAATTTCAGCAAATTTTACACTTTCTCCTTCTTCCTGATAGAGAAACGACAATTTTGTATGGTTCTTTCATGAGCAAAAAGATGACAAAAAGCTTGACAGTAATGAATTTATGCAGATGAAAGTTATCAGATATAGAAACAGAGCAGGTTATTTCATGTACCGTTACTTGCAACCCCGAGAGATAGATAGCAAGAGAGCACTGAGCTTCTTCAGGACAAAGTGCAGAGAGAGTAACGTCAGTCATGGCAGGAATCACCATGTACGTTGAGAAACCAGAGAGGAAAACAGTCAAGAAGAGATGGCTCAACGTGGGAAGTTCTTCCATATTCGCTTGAAAATGAAGAACAGAGACACAGAAGAGCAGTTGAAAGATGCAAAGAGAGTGAAGTTGGTAGTGCTTAGACTAGTAGATATCTACGCATTTTGATCCGACTCTTGCAATCGAAACTGTTTACCATGTCAATTTCACTTGTGTAAATATAGTCTTAGTGAGCTCATTTACATGACACAAACCACGATCTCGTTACTGTATTTTTAAATAAGTTGGCAACCTTATGGACCAACTTTACTTCCAATTCTCTCCTGTTTTTAACCATTGAAGGGAGTGTGACGAAAGTGAATGTGACAAGACGGGACATACACACGCTATGAAGTTGAAGAAGGCTATAATGGGTTTGGAAATCAAGTGCATTTGTAAAAATCTTCATAGCTGAGTATATAACCTAATGGGTATGTATGAATGATTTCTGTAACTGGAAAAACAAAGAAAAGGTAAAGTTCTCAAGAGGGTTTAACCCGTTTCAACTCTAAAATAAAAAACAAGTTCAAGCGGACTAAACTTCTGGTTCGAAAAATAGGTCTGATCCGAGTCATTGTCAACTTTCTTTCAAAGGAAAAGTGTGTTGTATTAGAGGTTTCAGTCTCTTTTGGGTTGGATTGGGCTTTTATTACTTTATAAGCTAAGAAGACTTCAAAACTCGAAGTTCACTCCAACACCGAAAGAGTGGAAAAGTGGGTGCGACTTCTCGGTTGTCAGTTTCTCCACGGTGCACATACATACAAAACCATTGATTATTGAAACCGCTAGGAAACTTCATTCGATTATAATCTCATTAAAAGCTTGGAAACAATGAAACAAAAGCTTCAAGATTTACTGTATCAGTAAGTTTCATATCTGAACAAAGAACAGAAACTAAAGGTTTAGTTCAACTCTGCTTTGTTAATGCATGATCATAAGTTCATCAGAAGCAACAAGTAATCTTTCGACGTGAAGTTAGTATTAGTCTAGCACCGAAACCAAACCAAGACAATGAACAAGAACGGAAAAAGCTGAGATAAAGGATCGAAGGGAATGTGGTTTTAAAGAACATTACCGCTTGTTGGAAACCAGTTAAGTAAATGGCTAACGAACATTGGTCTCTTCCAGGACAAATGGCTGCCATTGTAACGTCGGTGATTGCAGGAATCACCATGAAGATGGAGAAGTTGTGGAGGAAGGATGTGAAGAAGAGCTGGCTTAAACCTGACAATTTCTTCTCCATATCTAGAGGTTGGAGCAAGAAAATGAGTTTGGTCAAGTGGTTGCATTCTACTCTTTATACCCGCAATTTGACACTTTGGTTGATGAATAGTATCTGCAAGTAAAAGAGTACACCTGGCCCCATATAATTCCATTAAAAGTTGACGTGTAAGCTCCATGGAGCTACAAATCAACTGTATTATACAATTTGTAAATTAGAATATTAGAGTTTCAGCTTCCTGAAGTCCTGTTCTTTTGATCTTTTCATTTCTTGTTTTTGATCTGACCATCGGAATCTAAATTGTAAGGAAGTAGTAACAAAAAGGGCACAGTTCGTTTTCAAAGGTAAAAAATTAGGTTAGCAGTCTGAGCTGTGATTTGTTTATCGCATGCTTTGCTTGTAAGCTTGAGCAACAAATTGTAGACTTCCATGAGAAATCAGTCACATGGGTCCGCTCAGGACGCGTGCATAGCGTTATTACGCAAGGAAGCGTACAAGTCCGAGACTTTGTAGAGATTACACAAACACATTTTCGACATTTTGTCCGAATCAGGCTGTTTCTGCATTATTAGGAATTACGTTACAGGTTCTTTGGTCACTTACTTGTAGACAACAGCCACAATTTTGGGAAACTTTGATACACTTTAAAAGAATTTTTTAATATTTAAAATTATCAAAAAAAGTAATTTTTAATTTCTTATTTTAAAATAACAAAGAAATATATTAATATAAATTAATTAAATGCTATTAATATGATAATTTAATTACGAATTTTATCTAACAAAAACAAGAAGTTTCAGGTTTTAATGTTTTATGCGTTTCCTAGTAAGTGCCTGCTTGGTTCAGCTTTTAGAGAGAGATTAAGCACTTTTTTCCACAGCAAAAGTTGTTTTTAAGAAAACTGAGTGTTTGACTGTAAAATTCAAAAGCACTTTTTTCATAGAAATGGCTTTTCTAGAAGCTAAAATACAGCTTTTTGAGAAGTTCAAATTTGAAGTTTTTCAAAAAAGAACTTTTTCAGATAGATTTTTCAGATCAATTAATGAATCTATTTTTTAGTCTCTTTTACTTTTATGTTTTACACATAATTCTCACAACACCCACAAGCACATTTTCACGTTTATTTTTAGATCGATATAATATTATTTGACTTTTTTATGTTTTAATATTTATTTTTATACGAGTTTTACTTATATTATAATCCATATAAAAGATTTAGTTAGATATATTTTTATTTATATTTTATATGTTTTAAAATTATATAATAATTAATATATTGTGCTTTGCACATTATTTAATATATTATAAATAATATTTATATGTATAAATAATTTTTATTATAAAGTAAAATAGAGTTAAAATTAAAAGTGTTTTTTATTTTTATGTTGTCAAACAATCTATTGTATGAAATTCTTTTTAAAAAACTCTTTTTTTAAATGACAGTCAACTAACTTCATAGAAAAGCTATTTTTAAAAACGCTCTACTAATAAAAGCTCTTCTGTCAAAAGCTCTACTGATACAAGCACATCCAAACAGGCACTAAAACTGACAATAGAGCAAGTGAAAGAAATAAAGTTTGGTGGCGTGCTCCGATGGCCCCTGTCTTGCCCTGACGGGTCGTGTTCCAACCTTTTCCAGGGATTATGGAGGGCTTGTATACGGACTTTCCGGGAAAAAACTTGTACAAGACAAAGATAAGTTTGCATACCCAACCTAATTTGCGTGGCAGACTTTGTTTTGACGAGGAATTGTAAGGATTCAATGGATCGAAGAACAACGATGGCATACTCTGAGTAAGGTTTGATATAACATAACACCTTAAAAAATCTATTTATAAGTTTGATAAAATAACATTGATTTGAAAAACTTACAAACATTTAAACCAAAGTATGTGTTGCAGTAACTGTTTAACACTGAAACCAACCAACCGAAGAAGACATACGACAAAGAAACTCTTCTGTACGACAATGCTCCATTTGTTGGGAAACTACTCAGAACCATTTATGAATATTTGTGATCTGATCTTAGTGTTTGTGTTCTTCTCCTTGAAAAAGGTGCGGTGCAGAAAATGCACGGAAGGGCCCTGTCTTCGGGACTGCTTTGTTTTTCCCTAAAGGAAAGAGCGAAAGCAGCCTTTCGAAAAGGAAGCTTCCATGTTGTTGCCAATTGGGCTAATCATCATATTTCCATGCTATTAAAGCAACTACTGCCGTATTGGTACTATTTTATCATTTATTAATATAAAATTTATTTTATAAAATAAATATTTTGTTATTTTTAATAATAATAATAATTAAATAATTATCAATAATAACAATAACAATATTCACCGTGAATCTTAGAGTATATGAAAACTTGATAGTATATAGTTTTATTTCGTAACGAATAAAGAAATTGTTTCTAAACAACTCATCTTTTATTAAAAGGATGTAATTTATAAATTTTTATATCATTCAATATATAAAAAGTAATAGTAAATATCATAAAATATAATTTTTGTAACAAATTTAAATGAGCTAGTTGATTATGGATGAAAATACCTAATTAACCATTAAATTAAATAAAAATTTGGATTTAGATAATTATTAAAAATTAAAGCAAATTTTCAATTTCAATTACAATTTATAATTTTAAATTATCAGTTTTTTTTTAAGGAAAAAAGTCGCTACAAATTACATGACTAAGCGAGGGAGACTAATCCTAGTTATATCTTCTAGGAGGATCGAGAAACACCCTGAGGGTGCATGTATAAAAGTGATAACCCCCAATTCAAAATTTACAGTAAAATTGACAAGCCAGTCAGCATACTTATTACCTTCGCGGTAGGTATGGCGGGAGATTACGACCCAGTTGCGATTTAATAATTCGTTGATGCCTATGACTCAAGCATTTAGCGACTTTGTTCGTTTGGTGGAGTCAGATAGAATACCCATTGCTATCTGAGAATCGAACTCTAATTCTACCTCGCGATATCCAAGGTCCCATGCTAGATTCAGTCCAGAGAGGGTGTTCCAGAGTTTAGCAGAAACTGAAGAATAGCAGCCAATATTTTGAATAAAGCCTCCTAGTCAAGTATCAAAGTTATCCCGAATAAGTCCCCCCGTTGTGGTCGAATAGTTTGAGCTTTTACACTCTCCGTCAGTGTTCAATTTCACCCAACCAAAAAGAGATTTGCTCCATCCAATTAGTTGCT
>JAOQMP010000002.1:452478-463353 GCA_027563575.1 Erythroxylum pedicellare
TGAAAAGGCCTAATAATAATTATGAAAATAAGATCGTTATAAATAAAATTAGTTAAAAATTAAATAATTTAAAATATAATTAAAGAAGACTCTCTTTAATTATTAAAAAAATTAATTTAATTAAAAATAAGATTGTTTAGTTTAACTAAAAATGAAATTATTAAATAACAACACTCACTTAAAATACAGAGTATAGAGAGATTCAATAATACGCAATCTTATAAATAAAAAAGTTGTCTCTAAAAAATTATTAAGTAAAAATTAATTATTTAAATTTAATTTATATACATTAAATTAGTTTATAAAATCAACAGTCAATTAATAAAAAATTAAATAATAAAAATAAATAAAATTTGATCATAGTTAAAATTTTCTTCAATTAAATTGTTTTTTTTTAATTTTTACTAAAAAGTGGGACTTTGACCTGATTGATCATGTTCTATTATAAACAATCAAGTGAGGACCCACCAAAAGAACGGTCCAGAACTCTTCATATCCTACGTGGCGAAGTATATGTTTGTTCTCTTTTAATGAATAAATAAAATTTATCAAAGCAACGGAAGCTAATCGACCTCTGAAAATGGCGGCTACGGCTCTAACCTCGCCAACACTCCATACTCTGTTCTACAAGAAGCTTCCTGTAACAACTCCTCTCTCTTCGTCCTTTCTCTCTCTTCCCAAATCCCTATTTCCACTCTCTCTCGGTAAGCGGTCTCTTCCCGCGGGCCAGTTCCATCGCCGTCGTTTTATTACTCGCGCCGATTCCGATAACGGCGCAGAGCTCGGTGGTCACTATGACTTCGATCTCTTCACAATCGGCGCGGGAAGCGGCGGCGTTAGGGCGTCGCGGTTTGCTGCTAATGTCGGTGCCCGTGTCGCCATCTGTGAGCTTCCGTTTTCTACGATATCTTCCGAGACCACTGGAGGCGTCGGCGGCACGTGAGTGGCTTCCGATTTAATCTTATATATTGAAATTTAAGGCTTTCGTTGGATAGGTGTTTGATGCGAATTGAGTAATGGTTCCTCAGGTTTTGATTGAATTGCAGGTGTGTGCTCCGTGGATGCGTTCCTAAGAAACTACTTGTTTACGCATCGAAATATTCTCATGACTTTGATGAGAGTCGTGGGTTTGGATGGAAATATGATTCGGAGCCAAAGCATGATTGGAGCACATTGATAGCTAACAAAAACGCCGAGCTCCAACGGCTTACTGGTATCTATAAGAACATTTTACACAACGCTAATGTTACTCTGATCGAGGGTCGTGGAAAGGTGAGATTTTTAATAAAAACATCAACTTATTTTCGGGTGCCCTCATGTTGATATTGAATAATTACTACAGATTGTAGACCCGCATACGGTTGATGTTGATGGCAAGCTTTATTCAGCTAGATATATACTAATTTCAGTTGGGGGTCGACCGTTTATACCTGATGTTCCTGGGAGTGAGTACGCCATAGATTCAGATGCTGCACTTGATTTACCCTCAAGGCCCGAGAAAATTGCGGTAGTTGGTGGAGGGTATATTGCCTTGGAGTTTGCTGGTATCTTCAATGGTTTGGGAAGTGAAGTTCATGTATTTATACGGCAGAAAAAGGTGTTGAGGGGCTTTGATGAAGAGGTGATTAACTATCAGTAGTCGTAGGGCTTACTTGATGCGTGTACATGTGATCTTTGTACCACAAATTTGACTTTGCACACTGTCTGTTCCTATAGATTAGAGATTTTCTAGCAGAACAGATTTCTCTGAGAGGAATTGAACTTCATACAGAAGAATCGCCTCAGGCTATTCTTAAATCAGCAGATGGTTCTTTTTCTTTGAAGACTAGCAAAGGAACAGTTGACGGCTTCTCCCACATAATGTTTGCCACTGGGCGTAGGCCAAACACTAAGGTTTGTTATATGTTTTGCCTCCATAGATATGTTTCCTATTCATGCCGTCCTGAATGAAAAGTAAAATGCTTTGTAACAAAGACTTGCGCTAGATTGTGAAAGCCTTTCCATGTTTCCTCAATACTAACTTCTGTACATGATTTGGAGGAAATATGCTGATATAACAACTCCTTTTGAATTCAGCACCTGGGATTGGAGGAGGTTGGGGTAAAAGTGACCGAGAGTGGTGCAATAGAGGTACTTCTGATTGATGGTGCTTTGGATATTGTTTTGCTCTGTGTGTATATATGCATGCTTTTGCTGCATGAGCTTAATACCCATTACATTCAGGTTGATGAATATTCACGCACATCGGTTCCTTCCATCTGGGCTGTTGGTGACGTTACTAACAGGTTGAATTTGACTCCAGTTGCCTTAATGGAAGGAGGGGCATTGGCGAAAACTTTATTTCACAATGAGCCAACAAAACCTGATTATAGGTAGTCAACCAAGTTGTTACCATTTTGCACTGCCATTGTGAGAAGGCTTGTTCATAATCTTTCTTTTAAACTAACATTCAAGGATCTGCGACAGCTTTTCATTAGACAATTGTTCATCGACTCAAACTTGTGTTATTATTACCTTTAATTGCTATTGGCTCCTTTTGGAGAGATCAACTCATCTCAACTTTAGAAGTTTGTCCTATATAGAGTTTGATGCTTCTCGTGCCAAAAAATGTTTTTATTGTTATCATCTCTACTAGATTTAGGATATTAAGATTAGCCATCTGACCTGCTTGTTTGTCGTCCTTCTGAGAAGAGCTGTTCCATCTGCTGTGTTTTCCCAACCACCAATTGGAACCGTTGGTCTTACTGAAGAGCAGGTGAATATTTGTGTTTTGGATTCACTACGACGGAAGTCTATTTATTCTATCTTACATTTTACGGAATTCTGCAGGCTGTCAAAGAGTACGGTGACGTTGATGTCTTTACTGCAAAATTCAGGCCCTTGAAGGCTACTCTCTCAGGGCTTCCAGACCGGGTCCTCATGAAGCTAATTGTATGTGCAAAAACAAACAGAGTTCTCGGATTGCACATGTGTGGAGAAGATTCACCAGAAATTGTGCAGGTATATGCCTTAGACCTCTCTTTGCTTGCTTTCTGTGAAACCGTTTTGAGATGTCATAAAGTTCATACGGCCGATATGAATATATAGGGATTTGCAGTTGCTGTCAAAGCTGGCTTGACCAAAACTGACTTTGATACCACTGTGGGTGTTCACCCATCAGCTGCAGAGGAGTTTGTGACAATGAGAACACCCACTCGGAAGATTCGTGCAGCCCCTTCGACTGAGGTTTAGTCGAAACTCCAAACTACTGAATAATTTCTGTAGGTTATGTTTTGATCCAACTGATAAAAGTTTTCCCATTTGCTGTATGAATATAACTTAGCTGCTTTTAACAATTCGCTGGTTTAGTATTTCGATGCGTTTCAACGGGATTTTGCTAAAATTGTTCCACCATTGTTGCTAGATATATTTTCTTTTGCTCGTCCTTTCCCAATTTGAATGTAAAATGTTTACATATCATTGATTCTTCCAGGGAACAACCGACCAGGAGGTTAAAACAGCAGCAGGGGTCTAGTTCTGGCAAGGCTGCATCTTACAACTCCTCCTTTAAGGTGATAAAGAGCAACGTTACAGAAGAAAATGATGATCCACCTGCGCTTAGTTTTGTCCGTCATTGGTTCAGGAAAGTTGAATTCACTTGGCTCCTTCTCACGTGCCTCTTCTTTCACATCTGGAAATGGAGCCTCATCCAACAGCTTCATACAATTCTCTTAACTTTGCTCGATTAGTCAGCTTAAAAGTGTGCTTTGGGGATCCGAATTGGAAGTCTTTAGTTTTGTTGCTTTACTTGGTAGTTTAATATGTCACAAATTTGAAGTTTGTCTATAAATTATAGTTGTTATTCTTCGAATGTGCAGGCAAATTGTCAAGTGTACGTAATAATCCAACAGGAAAATAACATTGGAATCTGACTCAAACAGAATACATCATAAGTAGCAATTATGCTTATTCTTACATAATATGTGGGATTAGTATCTTTTATCTTTGCTTCTCCTGGGGATCTTGTGTTTATGTGGGATTAGTATCTTTTATCTTTGCTTCTCCTGGGGATCTTGTGTTCCTTTTCTCATCATGGCCACAAACTCCTCATAATTGATTTTTCCATCCTACATTTGATAATGAATGAAAGATTTTAGTGATCTTAGTGATCAGGCAATCATGGAAAAGAAAAAGAGTAAGATCAAGTAATTACTTTATCAATATCAACATCGTTAATCACTTCATCAATCGTAGCTTCGTCACCCATTCGATACTGGGACATGGCTTGTTTTAGCTCATCTCTTGTGATAAACCTGGTTAAAATCAAACTGGTCAACTAATAATGTTGATGCAAGATGCTACAGGTAAGTGATTAATGGAGATTGTTCATACAACACCTGTTGATTTTGACTTTACGAGTTGAAGGCATGGATTAACTTAATTTTAAAATTTGAAATCAATTCACGGATTGATTCTTAAAATTCACACTCTTTCGAGCTTAATCCATCAAATTAAATAGATCAATTGAATAAGACAATCATAGCACAATACTAACCCACTGCCATCCTTGTCAAAGAATTGGAAAGCCTGGAACAATTGTTCTTCCCTCTCGAGTCTATGTCGATGCATGGTGGCAGTGATGAATTCAACATAATCAATAGTACCACTCTTATCAACATCAGCCTGACAAAAAAAGGCCGATCTGATCATTATCAAATTATCCGCTTGGAGATAGATAAAGAAAAGTTGCAAAGAATATATGAACAGGATCATCTTTCAGGAATTTCATTGATCAAAGAAGAGTTTATCAGATCTTACTGCATCCATCAGTTGTTTTATTTCTGCTTCAGTAAGCTTAGATCCCAGTCTTGACAATCCAGACTTGAGTTCATCATAAGTGATTGTACCATTTCCATCAGTGTCCATGTTCTGAAACATCTGCTTCAGGCCCTTGATTTCTTCTCCTGAAAGGTTTTCTGCTATCACCTTTGACCAAATATATATTCAGATTAGAAACGCATCTTGAGTAATAAATGAGATAGAGAAAACAAAAACTTTGAGAAAATGGAGAAGTGGGAACATACCATCAGTGCAAGCTTCTTTAGCTTGTTCATTGCTCTGAACTGTTTCATCCTGATTAGAACAGCACTGTCTATAGGTTTGTCAGATGCTTCACCATCCACCTTCAACCATGGATGTTCTGGATAACGAAGTGATGCCAAGTTTTCAGTGCCTTATCAATTTCTAACTACAAATTTTCTTGATTGATTGAAGTAGTTCGGCTATAAGCCAGCAAGTGAGATGGAAGCACACCGCCTGCCTGTTGCCCGGGCAAATTGAAGTTGACAAATTTCATAAGGTGAAGTGGTGCCTACTATATCTATATCAAGGATCAACCAAATAATATAATGGAATCATATATGAAAAATATCTCCGGACCCTTCTACTGGAGCCACACATTAGGCTGATGATACTACATGACAATGCTGAATATTTTCCTGGGGATGAACACATCTGACATTTGCAGTTCTAATTTTCAAGAAATATTCTGTACTTACCAAGTGCCTGGGCAGCAGTGATACGTCTTTTGGGGTCCCTAGTTAACATTTTCTTGATAAGATCCTTTGCAGAAGATGAAATTTCGGGCCACGGTGAACTTGCTAAATCAAGACGGCCTCGCAGTATAGCTTCAAATATGCCTTTCTCAGTCTCTATTGAGAAATTACCAAACACAGCAGTCAGAAACATTACCAACTCTTTTATATGAAAAGAAAACAAGCCAAACCAGAAAATTTTTCATTTAATAATGTGTAGAAGATGATCCTTCATCATAAACCAAAATTTTGGTAATATTGGAAGGAAATGAAACAAAGACAGACTACAATCACCTACCAGCCCAAAATGGAGGCACCCCAGTTAGAAGAATGTATAGAATAACCCCTGCACTCCATACATCTATCCCCTTCCCGTAGCTCTGTTTTAACACCTCAGGGGCAACATAGTATGCACTTCCAACAATATCTTCGTATATTGTCCCTGGAAAGTTAGTTAAAATGTCATATTCAGTATCCAGATTTGCATATTAATGGAAACATCAAGGTACTTTGATTAAAAAACTAGCACAGGTACATCATATCTTTCAACTACTCCAATACTGATTTTTCATTGACAATTGACCACTTATAGAAGCCAAAGAGATACATCGCTTCGTTCAACAAACTAAAACATTGATCTTATAATGACACTCGTAATTAGATGTAGATGCAAGAAAATACTTTGGTGAGTAAACCAGTAAATGGATATTTCTTGTTTTTTTGACCATACATTATCATTACTTCCATTGGGAACAGAATAACCAAATTCATCTACAAGTTGCAGAGTCAAAGTCCCCACTCAAATGCAAATGTTCTATGCTACTGTTGCTGTGCCCTGCTGTGCCCTTAAGATCCTAGCCATCCAACTTATTGTAATGGATGGCTGGGATTTATTCAGGTACAGGACTTTGAAACAGCAAATTTGTTCCCCTACTGTGGAGAATCATAAAGGTGCTTCCCTTGTCACTAACAATGTCAATAATTGAATCTGTTAACCTGTAGCTTTCTCTAGTGAATTGGGGTCTACCCAAAATTCTCAGTTTTTTATCAATTATCAAAAGATCCAGAGTAAGGATTGACACACCCAGATTCAATCCTAAGGTTAATCTATCAAGAGGGCATCAAAAACCGGGAGAGAATCAGAGAAAAACATAAATACCAGTTGAAGTGAACATAATCTAACAAATAATGACAGATCACAGAAGTGAGAAAATTGGAACTAACCTTCTTCTATGAAGACGGATAGTCCAAAATCAGTAGCTTTTAGCGGAGCATCATCCTGCTTACTCGCAAGCAAGAAATTCTCAGGCTTTAAGTCCCTATGCAAAACCCCCATAAAATGACACACATGAACAACGTTCACAATCTGCCTGATAATGTTAGCAGCTTCACGCTCCGAGTAACTCCCTTTTGCAATGATTCGATCGAAAAGCTCCCCACCAGAGCACAACTCCATAACCAGATGCACGTTTTGCCTATCTTCATAAGCACCTTTAAATTCGACGATGTTGGGTTGTCCTGTTAAGTGCTGCATTATCAAAATCTCTCTTCTAACATCTTCAATGTCCTTTTGGTCCACAAGCTTACGTTTTGATATGGATTTGCAGGCGTATTTGTTTCCTGTTGACTTTTCTGTGCAAAGATAAGTGACTCCAAACTGCCCTCTTCCCAGTTCTTTATCAAGATCGTAGATCGACTCTATTTCCACATAAGGCTTGGCAAGAATGGTACCACCATGTGACCTTGAAGTTGATGACGAAGATTGAGGACGACCCTTAATAGGAACCGGGTTCTCCTTCGCCGTCGGTGGAGATGGTTCATCCCGGCGTTGTTGCTGCGGGGGTTGTCTGTGCCCGGAAGTTTGGTTGCCGGAACGTGGAGAGGAATCTGAAGAAGAATAGATAGGAATGTCACGGGATCGACTTTTGCTGAACAGTAGTCCCATGTGTGTGGAAATATCTTTGTAGCTGCAAAGTGAAGAGACTTAAGTTTTGGTTTATGACAAGAACATGTCTTGGTCTATGTAGTAGTTAGTAGTAATCTTGAGGTTGGGGTTTTGTTTCTCTAACTTCTTGCTCTTGGAGTTAGCTTTAACGGATTCTTTGCTTCTTCGTCTGGATGATCCTGGGACGTATCGTCACCTTTTTCCTTGCTTTTGCTTGGAAATAGTAAAAGACGCTTGACGAAGACATTGAAGACACAGACAGATGAGGAACTCCACCTTTTCTAGATTGTAGTGTAAGCCATGGAATTCGTGTGGCCCTTTTACTTGGTTTTTTTTTTTAATCTTATCCCTTTTATTTTTCCAAAAGAACAATTAAGGTTTGTCTGTTTTTATTTTTATTTTAAAATTCAGTAAAAAAATTATTTATTTGTTTTATAATTTTATAAAAATTTAAAAAATATTTTTTGTTTTATCTAATATGTAGTATCTATTTAATTATTTAGTTTAATTATTATTAAGAATTTATAAATATTTTAATTGAGATTTTATACTTAATTATTTAGAATTATGATTAATTTTAAAATTATAAATAATTTAAATATTAACTCAGAAAATAAAATAATTTTAATTTAATAATTATCAATAAATATAGTTGAACTTTGAGAATATATATATACAAATAAATATATTTTTAAATAATTTTTTAATAATTAAAAAATCTTTTTAGTTTATAATATAAATAACTATTAAATAAAACATTTTACTTTTATTGATAAAAATAATTAAAATTTAAAATTTTCTTATGTATATATATTATTAGTAATAAAATATAACTATATTTATATTAATAATGAGTAAGCAAATACTAAGGAGTACGGAACTTTTACGTCTCCGTCTACTGTCTCCACTCATGGGAATAGTAATCAAACACTACCTCAAGGAGGTGACTAAGAGCTTGGAATAACGGAAACTAGTGAGAGCCCATTGGACTTGAACAAGGCCTGGAATGGAAACTTAGGCCCAAAGGCAGATACGACGACACATGAATGACCGAATCTTTTTCTCATCCAAAGAACGTAAATTCTAAGCCAACGTCATCCTCCGGAAGACCCAGAACCGCGACTTGCTTGCCACGCACTTGGATTGTTTTTAGTGGTGACTGAAACGAAAGTAACAGTTCAGTGACTAAACGATCGAACAATGGTTCACAAGCTAGACGTGCTCGTCGCTTCTGTGATTTTCTTCTCCTCAATTTTTGTTCTTAAAGTATCAACCCAGAGCTTGCCACCGGCGACCTACGATGGGTTCGCGTATAGGGGTTACTTAGGTGGTCCGGACTCCATTTTAATCGAAGCTTTCTACGACCCTGTTTGTCCCGATAGCAGAGACTCTTGGCATCCCCTAAAAGAAGTTCTTCAGTACTACGGCTCTCACGTTTCTCTCGTTGTTCACCTCCTTCCCTTACCGTCAGTATCTCTGGTTCTTCTCTTCCTGTTGATTTCCATTCTTAAAAGATTGAGAAGATGAATTGTTTTATGCAAGAAAAAACAACTTTTTAATTCATGGGTTGGTTTTGATTCTTGGGTTCTCTTCCATGTTCCTAGATTTTTACTTTTTAAGGTTCTTTTGCTCTGGTCGGAGATACTGAATCACTCTCCTTTCAGACCTCATAAGCTTGAATTTGAATGCTTATATGTTGGATTCTTGTGATATGTGGATTCTCTTACTGACTCTCTCAAGTTCAGGATTCGAGTTAAATTTAGTGAGTGGATATGATCTTCCTTGAACTAATATATGACTATTATCGATTTTCTGGTGTCTACAGCTACCATGATAATTCATTTGCTGCTTCTCGTGCTCTGCATATTGTAAATGGACTGAATAGTTCTTACACGTTCCCTCTGCTGGAACATTTCTTCAGTGATCAGGTAAAAAAACTTTGTCACTGCAGGTTCTTTATTATCTGGTTAGTTCTGATTTTCGACAGTTGGTTAAAGTTTCTCTTCAAAATTGCTTTGTCAGGCTTCAAACTCCTAATTGGGTAATGCTAATGCTTTTGCTTCTTTTCTTGGGAAATAGGTAACTTGAGGGAATTCTCACATTTGTAGCAGCTAATTGATTAATATTTGCATTATTCCTCACTTTTCTCAGACTGGTTTCAAGATCTTCCATACGATAAATCGTCATGGTATTCGGTGTGTGTGCTTCCTGTAAAATCGAGTTCTTTCTCTTTGGTGTCCTGTAGCATAGAATTCAATTTGCTTTTTTTGCAGTTAGTGCTCATTCTGGCCAAAATTTCTCTGAATATTCATTAGAAGGTTGTAGTATTACAATCACATGTTGGAGTATATGTGTCTTTGGTCTTTACTGCTCTTAGATTTATGTTTGTACTTTACTTACAGCTGTTTTAATTGACTGTTTGGACAAAATAAATGCAGGCTAGGTTTTATAACGATCACACGCGCAACTTGTCAAGATATTCGGTTTTGAAAGAAATTGTAGATTTTGCGTCAGTAACTATCGGAAATTCATACTATTCTGTGATTGAATCTGGCTTCACGGACCGACGAACAGATCTAAAAACCAGGATTTCCTTCAAGGTACTTTCTATTCTTTTAACATTTCCGGATGCACACAAATCTGTTAGTAGTCATGTAGATACATTCTTTTCTATGGGAACTCATCAGCATTTTGTTCGTTCCAGTTGTCTTTTCCCTTGTAATATATCGATCATATTTCTGGATTTTGCTGCTAAATTTTTGTTCTTACCACTCTTTCTAGGCTAGTGACCTGTTAAGACTTGTGTGCTTCATCTTGCACTACCTTTCCTTCTCTATACAGAATCATCATTGCTTTTTCACTTGTCCTTCAGTATAGTGCTTCAAGAGGTGTTTTCGGCACACCAACTTTCCTGGTTAATGGATTTGTGCTGCCTGATTCTGGCTCTGCGATAGATTACAATGGTTGGCGAAAGATCATTGATCCGTTGATCAGTGCGAAAGGTAGCCAAAGAGATGATGGGATGCACTTCATGTTATGAAGGACCTGCCATCACTGATCTTAACAAGTTTCTCTCTTGTTCTATGCTTTGAATTGCTGGAATTGTGAATCCTTGTCTCAATTGTGTGGTGATTAATAAGAGAGACTTGCTACGTTTCAATTTCTCTTGTTTACTCTTTAGGACACTTTGGACGCGTTGGAGCAATGCATCAGTCCAACGAATCCGGTAAGTGGGCTTGGACAGGTCAACTAACTTGTCCAGGCTTTGAGACTTGGTAGCTCAAAACAGAATTTTAGATTTCAGTTCGAGTCCAAGGAGACCATAATTAGGCTTGAACAAGTCAACAACATGTCCAA
>JAOQMP010000002.1:489320-504330 GCA_027563575.1 Erythroxylum pedicellare
ATATATAAGCTTACTTTATCATACCTCCAATTAGACGACAAATTTCTGAGCCTTGACCTGAACTTCTTTTTTCTTTGCTTTCAGTTCATATTGTATTTTATATTATTTATGTTGTTATCAGTTTCATTTTCTTGATTTTAAAGTAGCTGCAGCTCGTTTCTTTTTCGCCTCAAATTTTTCTTTACTTCTTTATCTATGAACAATCCCATTATATCATCTCTTACCCCTAGCACAAAAAGTTAGGATAGTACAGGAAAAAGGATTTTTCTTCAATTTGCTGTTAAGATGTCTTCCTTCATCATCAATAGGAATAATAGATACGGTTCTTGAAGGGAAGTTTTCATGATTCTTTCAATTATTCTTCCGTGAGAGATTCAGTGACCTGGTGTGTAAGTACTTATTGGAAAGTTTCTGACCTAATCAAGCTTTTTGTCTGAATATGAGAAATTATTTCTTTCTGACTTGCATTATGCATTATTGTTTCTTCACGGTTCTCATTTTCTTATGCAGAAGCTACTGCTTTGCTAGGACTTACAATCTAGAGCAAGATTATCTTTGGCCTTGTTCTAATTTTCCCTTTATCCAAAAATCTGATTAATGAAAATGTTATCTGGTTGAGAGATATGGCTAGGGACCATCCTTGAGATGCAGATGCATATCAGGTTTTCTGGTTTTAAAGTTTACTATGCTAGTATAGCCGCTGAAACCAGAAGGAAAACCAGGTTAGGAGATGGGCATGCTATTTTAAATCTCTCTCTTTGTAAATGTGGTTCGCAGTAGAAGAGAAGACTACAGTTTGCATAAGCTAACAAGCCATTACCTAACTTTGTGCCTTAAATGTGAGATTTTGATTGTGGAAGAATATAATTCACATCTATGTTTATATATGTATATGTATGTATATACCTTTTCCCTTTTCTTTATAAGATTTTTTTTACTTAAAAGGCAAATTATTGGTGTTCCCCAGTTGTATGTTATGTTGAATGCATTTTGCGTGCCGATTGGAAAATTGCATTTTTAACCATTTCATACTAAGTTTGACTAATTGCTTGAAACCTTTGTAGTTTTTGAACCCTTTTCTCATACGCAATTAGGTCTCGTGCGGTTTATTTGAGTTTGAGTTTCAGTCTTCACTATGCGATGGTTTATTGTCAGTTTATCCCAATCTAGGACCACTTAATTGATTAGGTTCTTTATGTCTATGGGAAGTAATGAAGCTACGATAATTGCAGCACTCAGTTAACTATGTGGACATTTATGGGCTGCCCTTCACCTCTTGGGTAGGATTGAGAAATTTTGCTCTTAAAAATGCCAATTATATTAATACCTTTAGATTGAAGTATCTGGCTGTAACCAATCAAATCAACTTTTTGGTGGATGAACTATGATCATAAAGTTACGACTTTGAGGCCTAGAAAAGTGAGTTTGGGTATGGGTTCCATCTAATATGTATGTGGGTTTCATGTACTTATTTTCTCCAGTTTAAGCAGTAATAAACAAGTTAGCATGTGGTATGTTCTGTTCGTTCGTATGCTTGCCCTATCGAAATTAATAGTTGGCGGAGAATATATAAATCTGTAATTTGCTTGCAAGTCAAATATGTTCTTCGCCCTTGTTTTGTAGGTTAAGAGTATGACAGTTGATCTTCAGTTAATATTGGAATCATTACGGACATCCACTGTTTTGGAAGTACAGGTACCCTCGTTTCCATTCGATTAAGTTTAAGACCATATTATGGTAAGGTATTGAATGACCCTTTATATAATACTGAATCATAAAAGATTTGATTCAGGGGGATAAAGTGAGAAGGCGTAATGATTGGATGAAATGGATACCTAACCAATCTACCAGCGATTCAAGTTATGATATGCTGTCAACTTCCTTGCAAAAGATTGCAGTTGATGATGTTCACAACTCTAATCAAGATGGTACGGCGACCTACTCATCCCCAAAGTCAGAGGGTCAATCACGGAGGTGACGTTGTGGTTATTAATATATCGAAGGAGGGTATTAATATGAGAGACTTGTCACTGTTAAATTCGACAGCACCATCTTTCTGTCTGGAGCATCTGTTATCAGAATGAAAGGAGCATTATTAATTATTTGTCAACTTGCTGTAGCTGTTTTTGACAGGAGCTGATGGGGTGCATAAGAGAAAACAAAATAATAACCATGACCTTTTATCAGCAAAGAGAAAAACAAAAGACAAAAAGAATAGCTATTGTCTCGCCTTGATTTGTAAGGGTTATATGTGTTTTTGTATAGAGATTGATCCTCGGTTTGAATGATTTATTTTTCTTGTTCGTTTCCTCCCTTCCTCGTATTTTTGTCGTCCATCCTTCATGCTACGGAGTGTTCATCTCCTTAAAGAACCCCTTTATTTGTGAGCTTTTGAAATGATTAATGGCCTCCTCTGTCTCCTTACGATGCGTCTTCCCAGAAATATGGTTTACAGGACCTAGACCCATATCAGTTCTCCCGTGAGCATTGGACCTTGCATGATGTCATATGCATAGAAAAATTGGGTTCGAGTTGTGTTGATTCGGTGTGCTCTTGTGAGCTAGACCCTACATGGAAAGTCAAGAGTCTTTGGAATCTAATCTTGGTTGGTCTTTCGTGAGTTGATGGCTTAGTTGTAACTTAATGAACTCTCTGTTCTGAGTTGTCGATATGCAAAGTAGAAAAGAAAAAAAAAAAAGACTGTAAAGTATTTACTTTAAAATTGGACTGTATCGATACATACATCAAGTGAGTAATGGAAGTGTACCTTTTTTATTTTAAACATTTCAAATTTTGTATTTTTTCTTTAACATTAAATAAAAGTGAATTATTTGAGTGATGTTTTGAAGATGTAGACATAATTGATCGAACTTCGTTATCAAATTTTCAAGTTTTAGTATAGTATTTAATATTATTTGATGGGTATATTTGTAGTGTTGTGTTCAATTTATTTAGGTGTATTTACTGTTTATATGTGTATATAGGTTAGGTTGTGATAAATACACCGTGCACGTAATTTATGTTTAAAAGATCAATTTTTAAGTAGTACCGTTTATGACTCCTTCGCCCTTTCTTAAATTTTTACGTAGAATAGTAATACTATTTTAAGAGTCCGTTTGACGATCTTTTCTGAATATTATCAAATCGGTTCATTTTATTAATTATTTACTTTAGAAAAAAAATCCTATTTTTTAATTTTTAGAAGATTTATCAGGGATTTGTTTTCTTATAATCGTAATATAATCTGTTTCCCTAAATTGTGACTGCAAAGTAATTCTGGTTTTTGGAGTTTATAATTGTGGGAAATCTATGAAAAACATAGCGAGCTTCTGCCAGCTGCTTGTATCACACGTCATTTGACAAGACACCTTCTGACTCTTCCACTTCTTATTATGGCCATTACACTGAGTAGAGGTTGGATATATTCGCAAGATCTTCGCTCAGATTAGCGGAGAATCTAGCGTACTTTAAGATAAGGTGAAAAATGTCAGACTCTATGGTACGATTGAACACTTAATTTCCTAGCTGTTAAGTGATAGCCCCTTTTTACTTCTTCTCACTGTTCAAAATCAAAATATATTTAATCTCACAAGGAAACAGCGTACAATAGAATTTCATATATTTGGTGTTCAGTGAATTTGCTTGAAGGTACGGTTTGAACTTTGAATAGGAACTTATCTTTATAATTTGATTTTGTTATGACGTTGACCTTTCTGAGATTGATCAAGCAGACGGTTCTTTTGAGATACGATTATTGTTCAGGTTCGACTCTCGTGCTTGGCGTGGTCCTCAGTTCTATTGTGTAGACCCTGCAGTGGTAATCTCTATTCCACAAGGATAATTATGGGCTCATGCTTTGTATTTTCTTAAAACTGAAACGATCAGTGTGCAAGTAGATTGAAGTTTCTCTGGCTCTGTGAAGTTTAACCTTTTTTCCTCCCTCCAGGCTCTGATCTACAGGGATCGCTAAGGAGTCGCTTACCACCGGATAATGCGTGTTTTTGTTTAGCTGTTTTTAGCTTTTTCTTGTAATTAAAAGAAACTTTTTTCCTGTTTCCTATAATGAGGACAGGTAGTTAATCAATTGCTTCGCAGTTTAAGCGTTACAGAGCCAATAACGACGCAAATAGTTAGTCAATAGTTTCATAAGAAAGTTTTTGGTTATACATTAAACCAAATAACGAAACTGCTTTATGGGTCAAGGTGCTCTCCAAAAAATATAAGTTTGACGCTAACTACCTTCGCACCTCTCTTGCGTCCACCAGGAGTTCTATGGTATAGCGGGGCATATAGGTCACATGACACATCGTGTCCCAAGGCCTGCACTGGAGGATCGGCGATAGCACAACGACGTGGTTATGACTCGACCTTTGGGTCACAGGAGTAGGCCCTCTCATTCACCATACTACCCTTCCTATCCTAACTACACAGCTTAGCCTCACTATCCACCACTTCGCGGATTTCAACGGCGACTGGACTTGGGAAGCCTTCCAATCTTATCTCCCATCTCAGATTTGTCAAAACATCGCCGGCACGTTTCCTCCTAAGTCGTATTTGGGTTCGGATAGGTTAATCTGGGGAGCATCTGACAATGGTCTACTCTCCGTTGCTTTCATGTACTCCATGCTTATGGGTCATGACGACGAATCTTCGCATGGAGTATGGCGGGCTATTTGGCAGTGGCCGGGATCCCAGAAGATTCGCTCATTCTTATGGTTACTAGCGAAAGATCGTTTATTTAGTAATCAGAAGTGTGTCTGCAAGTACCTCACTTCTGATGGCACCTGCCCCCAGTGTCATCTAGAAGAGTCCTCCATCCATGCTGTTAGGGATTGCTACAAAGCTCGTCAAGTGTGGGCCGTCTTTGCCACGGTACTCGCTGCTTTTGAGTACTCCTCGCTGCCTGCTAGGGACTGGATTCTCATCAACCTGCAATAGCAACGGAAAGTCCTGGGATAGGATTGGGTGCTTATCTTTGGCACAACCTGTTAGTTCCTCTGGAAATGGAGGAACAAGTCTCTGTTAGATCATCAATTTTCTTGGCCATCCTCACCCCATTTTCCTATTTTGTCTTTTGCAGATCAGATTCCCAAATCTACCGAGTGGCAGCGCTAGGCCACCGCAGGTTTCCACCCTCGTCAAAAGCAGCTGATCGACTGGACCAAACCGCCGCCAGGGTGGGTTAAATTAAATACAGATGGTACTTGCAATCGCGCCCACCGCTCGGTTACTGCAGGTGGCCTCCTTCGTGATAATGTCAGCAACTGGCTCGGAGGCTTCACTCAGAACGTCAGATGGTGCGCGGCATTATTAGCAGAACTCTAGGGCGTCTTTACCGGTCTTTCACTTGCCTGGAGTCCGGGCTTTCGCAGGATAGAGCTGGAAGTGGATTCGCTTGTGGTCCATCAACTCCTCTCTTCGACGGACACCCGCTCCTAGTCTCTCAACCCTATAGTTACGGGTATCTTGGAGATGTTCACTAGGAACTGGACTGTTTTTTATCGGCACGTCTACCGAGATAGCAACATATGCGCTGACTGGCTTGCTACCCAGACTGTCCACTCCGACTTTGGAGTCACCTATTTTGCTACTCCACCCACCGGGTGCCATCGTATCCTCTTAAAGGATCTGTCTCCTCAGACTTGCCTTGTAATTTTGTATTATATTTCCCTTTATACAAAACAAAAACAAATAACTAAACGTTGTGTGGAAAGGTTATTTCACGTTTTAAGCCATCTGCAACAAAGGATTTCAAACGCGATCAAGCTTGAGAATTTTGCAACTGGTTTCGTTCTACACTTACTTAGGCTGGGACTTCCATGGCGTCCCTCGATCTAAAGGGGCACTTACCTAAACGGGGACGCACACGGAAGTGGGACGATGAGTCCCCACCGAGCCAGAAATCGTCTTATATCACAACATTAACAGGGGAAACGCTGCCAGCCTCCATTGATGAGGATAAAGCTTGGCCGATTGAAGAACATATTGAACCAGAGGAAGGTGATATCCTGCCAATGTTGGGAGAGGTTGGGGCGAAAGGTATCGCTTTATCCCAACAGTTCAAAATGAAGCTTGATGATCTCTGGAACCAAGCGGTAATCGTGAAGTTACTAGGAAGGAGGCTCGGCTTCCAGACGCTAGCAACAAGGCTGAGGAACCTTTGGAAACCCAAAGGCCATATCAAAATCATCGACTTGGAGTATGATTTCTTGCTGGTAAGATTCATGGAGAAGACCGATTACCTTCACGCCCTCACCAACGGACCGTGGACCATCTATGGACATATGTTATCGATTCAGCGGTGGATGTCGGCCTTCCGCCTGTCCCATGACCAGCTCCACCGAACAGTCGTCTAGATTCGCATCCCAGATCTCCCAATCGTGAGGTACCATCCAGATATCCTATGGGCGTTAGGGGACTTTATTGGCCACAATGTCCGAATTGACAAGGCCACCATCTTCGCGCAGCATGGGAAATATGCAAGACTAGCAGTGGATATCGACCTGACATCGCCACTGCGGACCTCTGTTCAGTTGGATGGGGAGCTGCTCTTGATTATTTATGAAGGAGTATCACACATCTGTTATGTGTGTGGAAAAGTTGGGCATGAATCCTAGAGCTGCCCACAGCGAAACCGCACCACTCAGGCCCGTGCAACTCACGCTATAGAAGGCGCAGCCTCGACAGAGAAGGAGACCGGGGAGGTTGCAGCACCGGGCACGACCACCGGCGATCACGTAGCAGCGTCGATGTCGACCCAGAAACCAAACGACTATGGCCCCTGGATAAAAGTCCAACGCAAACAACCCGTCCCATCCCAACGGTAAGCACAGACTCTCCAACGTTCGGCACAAGGGAAGCAACCAGCTAGGGCTCAAAGGAGTGGCTCAAGATTTGATCTCCTGACAGATCCGGAGCTGCAGACGTCGACTGAAGGGACAGGGCTGGTGGACCCACCCCAAAGGGGCCTTGGGTCTAGAGTGGAGTTGACCCACATGCTGGGCAACCTTGAGGGCTTCCACTAACTCCATTGGGCCACCGACCAGAAGAGGGCCCAAAGGCCAAGTCCAAGCCCCACTGTAGTCTACTCAAGGGGAAAGCTGAAGGTCCCAGGCCCCGGACCCAGTTATAGTCCAGAATATCCAGTTACAACCCACCCTCAACGAGAAAAATATAGCAGTAGAAATCCTGCCCCATATAGAAATGATTTGTGATAGCCAGATAATCGCGAACCAAGTCTCGAATGCTGCCGAGGTTATCCAGTTGATGGATGGCGTAGAAGTCTAGGGGGAAAAGGGGCCCCTCAGTGTGGATACTGAAATGGCCTATACTGACCCTCCTGACATAGTAGCCTGCATGGCAAGTCCAGAACCCCTACCTCCAACACACACGGACGAGGTGCTTGCTTTACAGCCTCAGGGCGAGGACATCACGAATGCTCTGACTGAAGGTACCCCTCTCGAATAGTAGGTTTTTTTATGTCTATTTTAATTTGGAATTGCCAAGGGGCAGGAGGGACGCCACTCCATGCCATTCTTCAGAATTACATTAGGCATTTTAATCCGGGTATCCTCGTCTTGATGGAAACCCGTATTAGTGGGCCTAGGGCCCAGAAAGTCGTGAGTGCCTTGGGGTTTGATTTTTCGTTTAGAGTTGAAGCTGATGGGTTCTTTGGGGGTATATGGATTTTATGGAAGGAATATATTCGCCTCTCTGTAGTCCTAGCTAACCGCCAATTTATCCACACTCAGATCACGTATGTTACTAGCTCTTTTGACTTTACAGCAGTGTGTGCTAGCCTACAAGCCCAATTCCAAACATACCTATGGTTGTTGTTAACATGGGTAGGGAGATCTATTCGGCAACCCTGGCTTGTCGGGGGAGAGTTCAACCTTAAATTAGAACTCGAGGACAAATGGAGCTCTGAATACGAGGGTTGTGAACAGAAGGTTTCAAGATTGGGTGCACGAGTGTTGCCTTCATGACCTTGGATTTATAGGCTCCAAATTTACATGGCGACGGGTATGGTTCAGGTTCGGTTGGACAGACTTTTTGGGTCGACAGCTTGTCTCCACGCATCCCCTCTTACCGAGACCTTTCCTTGGGTCGGATCATAGGCCTATGCTCATCCAAGTGCAAAGCCCGACGCCTAGACTTCCTAGATCCCCTACCTTTCAGTTCCAAAATGCCTGGCTTACTCATCCCGATTTTGCTAAAGTGGTAGAGAGATATTGGTTACCGACCGCACAGACGATGAGCTCCGCACTCGACCTTTTCTCGTCCCACCTCTCACAATAGAATAGTGCTGAGTTTGGGAATATTTTCTATTGGAAAAGGCGTCTTTTAGCGCGACTCCAAGGCATCCGAAAGGCCATGACAGATGACAATCTCGACTCTCTGCTAGACCTGGAGGAGAGACTAAGTCGAGAACTAATGCAAGCCTCTATGAAGAGGAAATTTATTGGCATTAGAAAGCTAAATGTGAACGAGTCTCGAAGGGTGATAGGAACACTAAGTATTACAAGATGCTCACTCTCTCAAAAAGGAAAAAACTCATAATTGAGCGTCTCACTGACTCTTAGGGGAACCAGATCTCTGAACCGGTCGGACTGAGCACGTTAGCCTGAGGTTTTTTCCTCTCTCTGTATACACAGGACGATGGGCCTCTGCCCTCGTACCCTCTCTCAGGCACTTTTCCTCCGCTTACTGTTGACCGCCTACATATTCTAAATCAGCCAATTCAAGCTAATGAAATTCGTTCGGCTACTTTTGACATGAACCCCAATAAAGCTCCCGGGGCTGACGGTTTCAATGCCCTCTTCTTTCAAAAGCTTTGGGCATAGGTCGGGCCAACAGTAATAGATTATGTTATGGAAGTTTTCATACTGGAACGGTGGGAACCAGATCTGAATCACACCATCCTTGTTCTGATATCCAAGGTTCCTTCCCCGAGCATTATCAAGCAATTCCGGCCTATAAGTCTCTGCAATGTCCTCTAAAAGATTATTTTCAAGGTGATTGTCAATCGGCTGAAGCCTTACATGGCCTGGCTCATGAAGGAGCCCCAAAGCAGCTTTATCCCAGGCAGACAAACCACTGATAATATTATCATCTCCCAAGAAGTCATCACTCGATGCGAAAGAAAAAGGGGAAGATAGGGAGTATGACTATCAAGGTGGACCTCGAAAAAGCCTATGTCCAGCTTCGATGAGACTTCATTCACAGCACGTTAAAGGACATCGGGCTTCTGGAAAATCTAATCCTAGTTGTTATGCAGTGTGTGGCCACCGTCACACTGCAAGTAGACTGGCAAGGCACAGCTATGGATCCCTTTAGACCGTCACATGGCATTAGGCAAGGTGATCCACTTTTGTCATACCTTTTTGTCTTATGCATGGAACGTCTAGGTCAACTTATTTCCAACAAGGTAGACCAAGGCATTTGGAGACCAGTTAAAGTGAGCCCCACAGGGCCTCCGATTTCCCACCTTTCTTTCACTGACGATTTAGTACTATTTAAGGAGGCTACTAAAACCTAGACCCAAGTTATCACCTGAACGCTTGAAGAGTTTTGCACGACCTCAGGATAAAAAGTAAACATCGACAAAACTCGGATTTTTTTAAGAAGAACGTCTCCCCCGCATTACCGCGCAGGATCAGTCAAGACCTCCACATTTCCTCGACAAACAATTTGGGAAAATATCTGGGCATTCCATGACATGAACGGGCTTCAACGAGCACGTACCAACGTATTTTGGACAATGCCCGCCAGAAACTTGCAGGATGGCAAGCTCGTGTCCTATCTCTTGCAAGCCAAGTGACCCTCACCCAATCTGTATTGTTAGCCCTACCCACCTATACGATGCAAACAGTTAGACTTCCGCGACAGCTTTGTAATGAATTGGAGCGACTCATGCGGAATTTTATTTGGGGCTCTACGGATGACCATAGGAAGCTGCATCTAGCCAACTGGGAGATTGTGTGTCAACCCAAGAAAGCAAGGGGCCTCGGTATTAAACAAATCTGCTCTTTAAATGACACACTTTTGGCTAAATTGGGATGGGCGATACTTACCCAGCCCCATGCACTATGGGTTCAAATTCTAAGGGCTAAGTACCGCATGGACCTGTCCCATATCCCTCCTACTATTGATAGGGTAAGGGCTTCCAGTACTTGGAGAGGAATATCTGCAACCTGGCAGATCGTTCGCCAGGGACTAACTTGGCGTCAAGAAAACAGTAGACGAATCCTGTTTTGGTTGGATCACTGGATCCCTGACGGGGGCCCTGTCATTTATGCCGCTACCTCCCCACCCCTTGCAAGCGTTCTTTATGCCTTTTTCGCAGATTTTCAGAATGCGAATAGCACCTGGAAGTGGCACCTCTTCCAGCAATATCTCCCATCCTCCGTCTGCTTGGACATTGCGGGGCTCCTCCTTCTGTCGATACCACGGAGGAAGATACGATCCAATGGGGAAAAACAGCCCATAGACGATTCACGATGGCATCCACCTACGACTTGCACAAAGGCCGGCACACTGACGACCAGCATCGACTCTGGGAGGTAATCCGGAAGTGGGTAAGTCCCCACTGGATAAGAGCTTTCTTATGGCTAATGACGAAGGGCAAACTTCTGACAAATCAACAACGCGTTGCACGCCACATAGCTACTACTAGCAGCTGTCATCATTGTGGACACGAAGAATCCACTCTCCATGTCATGAGGGACTGTTCGCAGATATGAGCCTTCTGGGTAAAATTTCCCCACGAGTTGGTTACCACGGATTTCTTCCTTTAGGAGAACGGACTCTGGGTACAATCCAACCTTACAAACCATTGTCACATGCGACAGTTCGACTGGGCCTTTGTCTTTGGAGTCACCTGCTGGTTCCTCTGATACTGGCGAAATAAAAGTGTCTTTGAGTCAGACTTTATTTACCCGATGGCAGGTGATAGAGTAGTGATAGAGTATGCAGAATGGATCGAAAGGGCGCGAGTGGCAGAAAGTTGTGTGCTTCCCACACAAGGTCTCCCTGTGGGCAGTCTGGTCGGGTGGACCAAACCACCAGTACACTGGGTTAAACTCAATACTGATAGTGCAGTAAAGCAAGAGGCTTCCACTGCCACTGCTGGGGCTTACTCTGAGACTAGCAAGGTCAATAGTGCGGAGGTTTTCTTCACCTTATTGGACGAGGCTTGCCGCTTACTGCAGAGCTTTGGGGCGCCCACTCGGGACTCAATCTGGCTTGGACTCTGGGCTATAAACGAGTCATCGTCGAAGTGAGCTCCCTAAAGGTAATCAACTTCCTGTCCTCTTCTATTACGGATTACCCTGATGAGCCTTCTTTGTTGACGGGTACTAGACGATTACTCACACGCGACTGGGAGGTACAATTTCAACATGTCCACCGAGAGGGGCACCAGTGTGCAGATAATTTAGCTGGCCTTGCAGCCATCGTCGGTTCGGGGCTACATATCCTCTAGGAACCTCCAATGCTTCTAAGAGAGCTCGTTCACCGAGATAAGCACAGAGTGATGTTTCGTAGAATCATGTGCTAGCTAACTTGTTTTGGGCTTCTTTTTTTTTCCTTGTATAAAAAAAAAGTTGCATTAAGAATGTTGGGTTAGATGTTTTCCCAGGCTAGTCACATAGTGTGTTCCTTTTTCTTATGACCTTTTTCAGGCTTTTTTTTCAAGAGCAGATGCAGAAGTTTTCGTTTAAAACTAAAGTTAATTCTGGGTTAGTTCCAAGGAATTGACTACATAGTACATATTATTAGTCATCCCTAGTTTCCATCTTCCTACTTGGGTTTGGAAACATGCTACCATCTCCTTTGGGGACTGAACATAGCAACAACAGAATCTGTTGTTCACCTTCATATTCAAAATCTGCATGTGTGAATCTTCCATCGTTCTCTCAATCTTCAGGAATAATGTCATCAAGCAGAAAATCCATGGAAGAAGTTTGGGAAGATATAAACTTGGCTTCTCTACAAGATCACACCAATTACTACACAAGAACACACACCAACGGTTCTTCTCCTAGTATCATTCTTCAGGATTTCTTGGCAAAGCCTTTGGAACAGCCATCGATGGTTGCTTCTATTAAACTCTCGTCGAACCAGGGTTCAGATTTCTTTGCTTGTTCGGAGCCTCCATATCCAGCCACTGTTTTGAGCTTGAAATCTGGGGCTGATCTCGAGTTTCTTAAAAGTACTGGGAGGACTATAGCGAACCCTATAGTCCCTGAAGGTGTTTGTACAGCCTCTTTTGATTCTTCTTTGGATTGTTCTTTAGATGGTTTGGGTGCTTCGTCCTTCTGTTCCTGTTGCAAGAAACGGGCTTTCGAAAATGGTGATAATTCTGGTGATCGGAGACATAAAAGGATGATCAAGAACAGGGAATCGGCTGCTCGGTCCAGAGCTAGAAAGCAGGAATATTTCTGTCCCTCTTTCTCATCGACACCATTCAGTAAAGATTCATGAAACAAATCGTGTTAAGAGTTTTGATCATGACATGCCGCTAAAATGTTCTTGGTCTCATTTCTCTTTTTGAAAACGTTTGCAGGCTTACACTAGTGAATTAGAACTTGAAGTTGCTCATTTACTGGAAGAGAATGCGAAGCTTAGAAGACAGCAAGAAAAGGTTACTAGTGGAGGGAATGGTGCTTTATGATTTGTTTTCCTTATCTGATCTTCTTCTTTTCCTTAACCAAGACATTTTATTGCTTAAAACTGATTGTTATGCTTGTGAATTGTCGCTATTGCAGTTTTTGGCAGCTACTGCTGAGCTTCCTAAAAAACATACTCTCTATCGAACATCAACAGCTCCATTCTGAGAAGTAAGCATTAGTTTTTCTGATTAAAATTTTCCTTTCCTCTTTCGTCACTACAAACTACCAAACTTCCCACGAATAGATTGAATTTATGGCATGGCTTGATATTTTTCCAGATACATCTCCATCAACCTTTTTTTTCAAGAGACCAGAGAAGAAAGGACAAAGTGTTGTTGGATCCCAAGGTTGGGGGCTTTTTCTTTTTATATCTTATCCTATCAACGTCTTGTCTTCTTGTCCATTCTTGGAACCTTTTCTTTATCTTCTTTCCCTCGACTGAAACAGCATTTTTACTGGTTTTGTTTGCCTATTTTAAGTATATGGTAAAGTTGGGACTTTGTTTTAAGCTTTCTTATATCCATGTCACAAGCAACTGTTAACCTTACTTACCCTTTTCACCTTTTCTCATGATTAGTATCATTGTGTTCTATGATAAGCAAGTGGATATTATTATATTCTCCACTTAATATTCTTTGAATGTTTAGTCTCAATATGATTCAATGCAATATCATATTTGTCAAAAGTATACTTATTTCGGAGCTGACAACATGGTATGACCCTTGCGTTTATTACTTGGTATCCTTCGGTCCAGTCCACATTTACGTTAATGGAAAGAGAGAGTTGGTTCAAATGTAGAATGGTACCATTCTTTCTCTGTGGACCATTCTTCTGGGAATCTGTACCAGTATGTACCTTCATTACTCTGACTTGATATACACGTTCTAAGTATCTATTTGACAACTCTGGAAACAAAACTTGTATAATTTAGGTGTCGTTTTGTTTCTATTGAAAAGATGTGTTTGGTGTTCTGTAAAAAGAGGAAAACTACGGACTTCTGATTAGTTAGAACAATGAGGGCTTTACTCCCAATTTGGGATTGAGTCTGTTTGAGCGCATGTGTTGATTTAAGAATACTGATGAAATTTAGATTGCTGAAAGGAAAATTTGTTATCATAGTTAGAGATTGACGTTGTCTTTTTTTATGTTAGTTGACATATTATCTTCGATCAGTGTCTAATTAGAATTCTAGCACTTAGATTGACATAAGTAGTAGTGACCATTTAGCTCCAAAGGAGGATGGATGGTTTGTTTGGAATGGGTGGAGACTGGTGTAGTGGTTTAGTTTCAATGTTCACGTGATCAGTGGGCCATTAATTGTACCCTGAAGTTCAACCCCAGGAAAGCATCTGATTTTCGTGTACTCCAAACTGCAACAGCTAATAATTGAGCCTTTTCCTTTTCGTCTTTTGTTTGGGCCCCTCCTTCATCTCCCTGAAAATGGCAGTCACCAGGGGAGCCATTTTGGGAATTAGGCATTTGCTAATCTGGCTTTACTATCTATTATTAATATATACACAGTAACTTAATATGAGGTAGGAAAGCAAACCTTACAAATACTTGAGCTTTTGTTGGAGTTGCTAACCATTGCCCAATACTAAATTCCATATGTATGTATGTATGTATACGTTTGAATTTAGTGGCCATCAACTTGCAAGTTGCATTAGATTAGAGTCCGTCGAAAAAGAAGCGTCGTTCGACAGGTTTTGGTAAATGCAAAGTTGGGCTTGAAGAAGGCTATTGAAGCTTAAACAAGATGGATTGGTTTCTTGTTTCTCATTGAATATCTCTTTTGGGCTTCTCAAAGTGTAAGTTTGTGCGGACACGGTCACATGGATCATTGAGAGCTTAACCGAGGTGTGTCTTTCAAAGTAAACGATGAACGATACTCTCGACAATAGCCCACGGGTCGGGTCAGCAGAGTCTTTGCTTGACCCGACCCGATCGCTATAAGTGCAAATGGACACGTTGACCCGAAGTTTAAAGAGCTTTAGGTGTTTTATTGAGTCATTATATATAACATATTTTCCACACAAACCTCACCATCTTTTAAGGGTTTCTCCCCTTTAATTTGTTGAATAGACTATTGAATATTTAATATAAAATTAAATAATAAATTTAATTTATAGTCATTATATAGTTCAGTTCGATTTTTAAATAATTTTTAAATAATAATCTAACCTCTGAATTCTAGCACGTGATAGGACTTTCGTGTTTGTTCTTGCATGGATCAATTCTTGTGTTGTTAAGTAGTGTAGGGTTAGTGTGTCTGGTGGAGACAAGACTGATAACAAAATATAAAAATCTTGTGTCTTGCAGTATTTGATTACTGATCTAAC
>JAOQMP010000002.1:540530-554399 GCA_027563575.1 Erythroxylum pedicellare
GAACTAAGTGATGTAGCACGCCACCCTCGCGGGGCACGGACTCGGATATCACCATCGATGTCGGGTTCGGGTCATGCGAGAATGGGGTGTTACATGGAGAGGGTGAACCAACCTGAGATGGAGACGTTGTAGCTACGCCGAGTGAGGGAAGGGGGGTTACGTAATCCCTTAAGTAAGAAGGATGGGACTGTATGCGGGTGCTATGTCGGAGCAGGGGAACATTATGTTAGGGTGGTGGTGGATGGGAGTTGTTTGAGGTAGTATTGTGTGTATCTAGGGAAATAGTTATGGGTTGGCTGTCAATTTGTGAGGTAGTCGGGAAAGCGGGTATAACGTGGTATGGTGCAAGGGAGGAAGGACATGGGCTTTGGTTGGGAATGTGGTCGATGGGGCTATCAAGAATATTGGGAAAAATTGTAGTGAGAGGTTTGTGGATGCGTTTGGAAAAGGGAAAATGTGTTTCGTAAAAGTTGACATCTCTAGATACAAAAATTTTTTGGGCATTAAGATCAAACAATTTAAATCCTTTTTGCTCAGATACGTATCCTAAAAAAACATATTTTTTTGCACGTGGTTCTAATTTGTCTTTGACAGGTTTGGTAGTTGTTGCATAACAAAGACAGTTAAAAACCCGTATATTTTTATAAGAGGGTGGTTTATGGTAAAGCTTTTCGTATGGGGTTTTCCAAGATAAAAGTTTTGTAGGGAGTTGGTTGATGATATATATGGACATGAGTAGAGCTTCCCCCAAAAAATATATAGGTAAATTGGCTTGATATAGCAAGGTCCTAGTAATTTGGAGAAGGTGTTTGTGTTTACGTTCAACAACGTCATTTTGTTGGGGTGTATAAGGGCATAATTTTTGGTGTGATATTCCTTTGGTTTGGAAAAGTTCCTTACATTTGTTGTTAACAAATTCGATGCAGTTGTTAGTACGAATACAAAGGATGGATGTTTGGTCCATGTGGCTCTTTTGAAATCATCAACTATGGTTAGAAAATATCTTGAGCCATCAAAATTTTTAACTCCATATGGTCCCCATAAATCAATATCTAAGGTTTCAAAAGGTTATTGGGTGTTCACGTTGTGAGTTGGAAAAGATTTTCTATTTTGTTTAGTTAATGGACAAATATCACACAAAATATTGTTAGGAACTGAAATGCTTAAATTTGGTAAATGTGCGATTTTTTCGTTCGAAATATGTCCAAGGCATAAATGCCAAATGTCAAAGTTGTCTTGGATATGGTTAGCAACCGGGGTTTTAACATAAAATTCTAGAGAGGGACCTTTGAAGGTGCATGGGTTTAGCAGGCTCTCAGCTCCAATTTTGTATATTCCCTCTTCCGTCTCACTCACAACTACAATGTCATTAGTCCGCAGGTCCTGCAAATACACTTTATCGATTATAAAAATGATACTAATTTGGTTTTTGGGTGGCTAGCTTGTGGAATGACATTAAATTGTGGTGGAAAGTAGGTATGTGAAGGACATTTTTAAATTGAAAAGTTGGATGGAAATCAACGGTGCCAACATGGTTACCATTTCTATTTGAGTCGTCTAAAAGGGTTACTGGTTTAAGGTGAGAAACTTATGTTCTGTTTGTAAAGAGTGTAAGGTTATGACTCATATGTGTAGAGGCCCCCGAATCCATTATCCATGTACGATCATCATATTTGTTAATGCTAAAACTAAAGGAATTTCGGTTCGTACCTGCGTAGCTATTTTAAGCCATTTAATTAAGCTCAGTCGAGGATTTACCCTTAATTATGCGCATCAGGTCTTAGACTTGCAGTATGAGGGCTGCTATATCGACTTCGGTTTTAGATTGTGACTCTGTCTTTTGTTCCTCCAGGGGGCACTCACGTTCATTGCAGTATACGTTGGTTTACCCTTCTTCCTCTGTAGTTCTTTATACCACTCTGATATTCCATGCAGTTGGAAACATGTGTCCTTCGTACGCCCTTTCTCCCTGCAATGCTCGAAGAATTTTTCATCTCTCATGTTACCAAATATTTTGCCAATGAACTCTTTGTTTCTCCGTTTCTTATAAATGCTTGTATTAGCCATAAGGGCCACACCCATCGGATTCGTGTTTTCAAAGTTTACATTCTTTTGTTTCTCTATTGTTATTATCATGGAGTATGCTTTGTTTAACTATGGCAAAGGTTCTATCAACATTATCTGACTTACCACAATAGCATATTCTTCTCTGAGACCTAATAGGAACTCCATTAGTCTGTTTGTGTTAAAAACTTCTAAGTTTTTTCCGGCATGCTCGTAGTTACATGTATTCATCGACATTAAGGAATTTAGGTCATTCCATAGTCCCTTTAACTTTGTAAAATAAACAGTTACAGTGATGTTACCTTGTCTCATGTTGCTAACGTCTTATGTGATTTCGTACAGGTGAGGTCCGCTGTTTTCACCGTAGCGTCCTTTTAGTTCTTCCTAGAGATCCTTCGCAGTCGTCACCACTAGAAAAGATTCTGAGATCTCCTTAGATAATGAGTTAATGATCCAAATTGTGACCATGTTATCTGCCTTTTTTCACTTCTTCATAAGTTTTTCATCTTTAATCTCCATTGTTACGTTTACAATGGTAAGGTTTTTTTTTTTTAAGAAAAGCAAAAACACTGCTCTAATGCCATGATAATTCTTCGTGAAAGGATTCAAAGATGGATGTTTTATTGAGTGAACGTTGATATATATATAGAAGGCATTGCTGTACAAAGGATTGCGGTTAAAACATTCTCTCTCATCTAACGAACTAATATTCCTTCATGATTATTTACAGCCTAGTGGTGCGTGAGGTTGGCTGGAGTGTATGTTTGTCTGGTTCAGAAGTATGGTGGTATGGGCTTATCGACAATATTGATTAAAAATTAACATCTAATAATATTTTTATCCGATTATAGACTGATCAATTAAAATTAAAACCATATTATTTTAATAAAAATTAGATTAAAAGAATATCATTTAAAAAATTAGACTATTCAAATGAAATTGACGAATGTTTCTAAATCTGGACTTGTGATAAAATTCAATCAAATTAATCCGTTAATCTTGGTTGAATCAATGGACCAACCTTCCGTTCCTATCCTTTAGTCATGCTTTGCGACTTATCAACATGTTTGGCACGTCCCGACCATGAGACTTCAACATCAAGGCTCTAGCTTGACTTTTTGCCAATTCTTTTTTTATATACAAAGGAAAAATAAACTAAGAAAAAAGTAGAAAAAACTTTCGACCCCGGGAGCACCTTAGCGTAGAGCGCGAGGATAAAGCACTCCAGTCATATCATGGTATAGTGTGTCCCGAATAATCATCGGTGGTTCCCGCAGATACTGCAATCCTAGCCTTGAGAGAGCTACTAAGGTAGCTAGTTAATCAGCACATTGGTTCCCTTCTCGATGAATATGTTGTAGTTGAACCCTCCAAGTGCGGTGAATCAACCTGCGGATACCTTTCAACAAAGGATAAATGTCAGATGTAACTCTATTAGAAGTGGAGAGAATATTAATAACCTCTAGCGAGTCCACTTCAACTACCACTTGCCAATATCCTCGATCCCACGCCAGAGTAAGCCTTGAATGGACCCCCCATAGTTTTGCCTCTAGGGGCGCACCCATGCCAATATTCTCTATAAAACCTCCACACCAGTGGCCTATGCTATTCCGCAATAGCCCTCCAACTACAACCATGTAGGATCCTGTGCTGACGGTGTCGTCCGTATTTAGTTTGACCCACCCCTCTATTGGTTTATTCCAGCCCATAAGTGTACCCAGAGATATGCCCTGCGCCTGAAATATTCAGCTTTCCACCAAATAGGCCCTGAGGATCCAAGCACCATAATCCATGACAAGTCTAGCTCCTTTCAGCGGCCAAACAAAGTCGGTGTCAAACATACTCTCGTTCCTCCATTTCCAAAGAAACTAGCAAGCGACTCTAAAGATGATAGCCCACTCTATCTGATTAAACTTGAGATGCTGTCGGAGGTTTCTAAAAACCCACATCTCCTCGTTAAGAAGAAAAAATTCCCTGTTTATAAACTCATATCGGAATTTATGCCAAAAAAAGGTTACTTTAGGGCAATCTTATAAGGTGTGGAGAGTTTACTCTTCCTGACTACAAAATTAGCAGCTACTGTCCATTGTTAAATGATGCACCACCCGCTGGTGGTTCGTTAATAATTTCCTTTTAGCCAAAAGGCAAAGGAAAGACCAAATCCGCTGTGGCCTTGCCCATTTCCAAATGACCTCCTAAAGCTTGTTAAACTCGTTTGTGTTGGTTTGTTCACTGAGTTCATAGGCAGAGGCCACTGTGAACTTCCTGGCGTAAGTTGGACCCCATGCTAATTGATCGTTCCTTTGGTCATTGCTATTAAGGCGCATTGAAGCAATCATCATACAAACTGTGGAGGGAAGGTATTGTTGGAAACGATTCCAGTGCCAATCTCCAACATCACTTGTGTAGTCCGCCATTGTGTCATTTAGTTCGCTATCTAACACATGGGCTATGGTCATTAAATGCAGAGGTCTCAGGTCCTTGACCCAATTGTCGATCCAGAAGAGAATACTTCGTTCGTCCCCTAGCTTCCAATATGCCCTTTGACGCACAACATGCCATATCATAGCTATCCCCCTCCAAATTGTCGAAGCTCTCGTTCAAGCTAACGTCTGAGGAAGGTGATTAGCATCTAGTTAATACTTGGCTCGTAAGATCTGGATCGACAAGGAGTTGGGTTTTGTAAGTAGGTCCCATTCGAGTTTTGTCAGGGATGCATCATTGGAACATCTAATATGCTTGATGCCTAGCGCCCCCCCCCCAGATCTATTACTTATACTTGAGAAGCAGTGGCTTCAACAAACAGGACTATGTCGTCCACAAAGAATAAATGTGAAACTGGGGGTGCCCAGTACTTAGCTTGAGGGGTTTCCGTTGGCCTTGGCCCACTTCCCACTTAATAAGATGCCTCAATCTTTCCATGCAAATAACAAAAATATAGGGCGATAAAGGGTCACCTTAGCGGATACCTTTGGATAGATGAAAGGGTTTAGATAAAGTACCTTGTCAGTTGACTTGCATGGTTACTGTCATCACAAACTGCATGATGACCGTAACGAGATTAGTCGGGAAACCAATATTAGCTAAAGTGTCTTGAATGAAATCCCAGCGAAGGCGGTCATAAGCTTACTTCAGATCTACTTTTAAGGCAAAGTACCCTGTCTTTCCCTACTTTTTCCTCATCATATGTATAGCCTCCCGAGCTATGATAATATTATTTGTAATCTGACGCCCAGGAATAAAACTGCATTGGTTCTCTGCCACAAGGTAATCAAGGTGGCTTTTCAACCGATTCACAATGATTTTAGCTATGATCTTATAGAGCACTGTATAAAGGCTAATGGGCCGGAATTGGGTAATATGGGTAGAAGCGGGAATTTTTGGGATCAAAACCAAGATGGTATGATTTAAGTCCTCTTCCCACCTTTCAAGACGGAAGATTGCCTGAATAAACTCCACCACTGAAGGCCCGACTTTAGCCCACTGCATTTGATAGAAAAGCGCATTGAACCCATCTACTCCCAAAGCTTTATTTGGGTTCATGGAAAAGACTGCACTCCGAATTTCTACTTTATGGGTGGGGGCTACTAGCTTTGGATACCTAGCCTCTGGAAGGGGAGGAAAGGCTCCTGTAATTAAACTCTATTGACAATGCGTAACTTCAGAGGCCTACAGCTGGGCATAAAAATTCCTTACTAAAGTCCTCAGTTGCTCCTGATTAGAAATTAAAGATCCCACTTCATCATAAAGACGAGTTATCTTTAATTTCTTCCTTTTGGACAGGGTGAGGGTATGATAATATCTGATATTCCGACCACCCTTCGATATCCAATCACATTTAGCCCGTTGGTGCCAAAAAAGCTCCTCCTCACTTAGTACCTGTAAGAGCTCGTTGCTTAACTACTCCTCTAAATTTAATAACAAATGTGAGTTGTTAGATTGCATATATCGCTTAATGTCCTCCAAACGGGCGAGGAGACGTTTTGTACGATAGAAAATATTACCAAAAACCTCCTTGTTCCATCGCAGTAGGTGAGTAGAAAAGGTGGTTAAAGATTTCCTGAACGTCTCCTCAACGGGTTTCCAATGAGTATCAATCACTTTGGCAAAACCTACATGGGATAGCCACATGTTCTGAAAGCGAAAAGCAGGGGAAGGCATCCCTCCCGAAGAGGGCTAATGAGATGAATCAAGAGGGGTCGATGGTCGGACCCAAGAAAAGGAAGGTGTTGATTAACCATATTGGGGAATTTCTTAATCCAGGAAGTTGATCCAAACACTCTATCTAAACGTGCTTAGATTATGCCTCTCCTCTATGTAAATTTTGATCCGACGAAACCCAAGTCGTGGAGTCCCCACTAATGAACCCAATTCTTAGAAAGAGGATTGACAACTCTCGCTAACCTGGCTCCACCCCTTTCGTCCGACTCTTCTAATTTAGCGTTGAAGACCCCACTCGCTAGTCATGGTCCGGGAATAGAACACCCTAGCCATTTTAAAATCGGCCATAAAATCTTTTGAGAGGTTAATTGAGGACTAGCATAAATTACCGTTAAGGCAAAAGAACAACCTCCATACTTCACTTTTGTATGAAGGAATTGATGATGGGCGATTACCATCGAAACTTCAATGTCCTATTTCCAAAGCATCCAAATACCTTCAGAAAAGCCTTCTGCTTTGCCCCTAAAGGAGAAGTAAAATCCCAGAGTTTGGATCGCTTTTCTCGACCTAGTGCCACTAATACGTGATTCTAACAAAACCAAAATACCAAGTTTATAAATACGCGTATAATTCTGAATTATGGCCTGCACGCTGGTTACCCCGCACCTTGACAATCCCATATGAGGATCAACATCATGATCTGGGGAATTGATCAAGCCTCCTTATATCCGAGTGTAAGGCGAAATTCTTTGTGATAGGGCCCAAATCACCACTATCCAAGATGTTCATTCCTTGCACTTCAATAATATCTAGGTTCGACTCTCCAAATATTTTGTCAGGGGGGTCAGGGAGGGGCATCATGTCCACTTCCACCCCGTCCCGTGGCATCCCCTCTATTTTGTCCGGTCCTTCCGTCATGGGCTGGCTTTCCTCAACTGCTGCTCCAGTTGCCTCTAAGGCTTGGCTATCACAAATCATCTCAGAGCGGGAGTTATTATTTATCGCAATGTGATTTTCCGTAACCATAGGTACTAGCGAGATTGCTGTTAAATCATCGGGGCCCACCACGTGAGATCCACCTGCCATTTCACTATTAATCTGAATAGGCTTATGGAGGATCTCGAGCTTACCTTTGGATCTAGGCTGTGTGCCTTGTTGTGGACCTGCAGAATTAAATCGAAAGCCATAGCCCGAGGGAGGACGCTAAGCTGTTGGCGCCGTCTTGTCCGAAGTATCCATAAGCGTCAGACTTGTCAGTAGATAAAATCTTGAACCTCCCACCTGATTGTGCGTCTTAGTCTTGTTGGAGTTGCATTAGTCAGATCGTTGCAACGGTCCTCTGCGTGTTTGCCTTTGGACTTCCTGCCACTGTTCATAGCCATTGGAAGCCGTAGCTGGGGTTCTTGTTGCTCCTGCTTCTCGTGTAACAGGTGTTATTGTAGCTCCATCATCCTGCCCAGAAACCACTTTCGCAGCTGCTGGTGCTTGTTGAGGTAGCTTCGGGCATTTGTTGGGATCGTGGCCGACTATGCCATAGTTGAAACAGATATTTGGGAGGCCTTCATAAGCAACCATAAATGCTTCCCCATCGAGCTCCACCGTATGATGAAGCGGGACGTTAAGGTCTAAATCTACTGCTATCCGAGCGAACCGTCCCCTCTGTATTAACAAAGTGGTTTCGTCAATCTTCAACGTCGTTCCCACCAAGTTCCCCAGGGCGCTTAAAATCTTCGAGTGGTATCGTGCTATGGGGAGCTCTGGGAACCTGATCCAGACAATCACGCGAGATATTTTGCCTTGTGAGGGACGAAAGTCGGGTTTCCATTATTGCACAGAGAGGGCATGTCCGAATATGCTCCAAGGTCCGTCCATTAAGGCGTGCATGAAGTCGCCATCTTCGACAAACTTCACCAGGAAAAAGGAAGTCCAAGTCGATGATCTTCAACAGACCTTTAGGTTTCCACAGCGATTGTAAACGAGTGCATAATATCATGTACCCTATGCGACCTCCAACAAGCTTCACAATCACAGATTTATTCCATTGCTTATCCAGTTTGTCCCGGAAGGATGATGAAAGGTAGACACCGCCCCCTACTTCGTCCGTTAACTGGGTGAGGTCTCCCTCGTCCACCTCGATGAAGTCTTCTTCGAGCCATGCAAGGACTTCAAGTGCAGATTTCCCAGTCAGTAACCTTGAAACAGCTACACTATATGTGAGCTTGGGGCTATGAGAGGGCCCCTCCTCACGTTTTCGTATGCGTCCCTTATTAGAGAAGTGCCCCTCCGGCTCGGGAGTGGCCATGTAGAGCCTTGCTCAGATGAGAAGGTGGAATCGTTCACTTTACGTACACAGTAGTTTGTGGTAATGATAAAGAGAGAGGCGAGAGCACATGCCAATTCTAAGACACCAATCACAACGGCCTTTATGTAAAACTGTAGAGTACAAAGAGGACTTAAATTAGGAGGATGTGATACAATGTTTCTCTGTGTTTTCCGATGGCTTAAAGTGCAGTTATAATTGTAATATTTAATTCAACTTCAAACGATGTTAGTAACTCTTTATGCTTATATGCATACTCTAAGTTTTTTTTTTAATGTGGATCAAATTCCTATTTATACTTCAACACGCTCCCCTTATGTATAGGTTAATTTAAGACTTAAACACGTAACACAGTATCTCTTATCGAAGTGGTGACGACTAATTCAAGAGCAATTTTACAATTTATTATAGTTATTATCCTTAACCACGAAGTACTTAATTTAAAATATTAGTTTACATAAAACATTATAAATTCTTATATTTCTAACAAGTAAAGTATTGAAACTATTAATTTTTTGTTTCATCTACAAAGAATATCAATTTTATCTCGAGGTCAAAATTTTAGTCATAATTTAATCTAAATTAAATTTAGTTTAGTTTTATTAAAATTAAAAATCACATTTTATCAATAAATTAGTAAAGTAAAATTAAATTTATATTAAGTTTAGTAGTTTTTCATAATCAAATTAAAGACTTAGAATCACTAACCTAAATATGATTTAATGTAAACACTAAGATTAGGATTAGAAAATACCTGTCTAATTTAATTTAATTTGAAGCTAAGCTGATCGGTCTGAATTAATTAAATTTTATTAAAATGATATTATATTTATTTTTAAAAAGTAAATAATATATTTAATTTAAGTTGGATGAAACAGACATAATTTTATTGCGGAATCAAGCCTACCTACGACGAGCATTCACAAAATTTTCAGTTTCATCGACATTACATGGTTTTGGATATTTCATCACAGGCCTTTGTTGCAAAGGCTGTTGAAATCCATCATTCACAAGGAAGGGAAAAGCGACACGTCTAAAAGCAACGGAATCAGTTTCCGGAGACAACAGAATCATAAGACTCTCGTAAAAAATAAGAAAAGCTAGTTTGTACAAGGGATGGTCCCAACCAGCCAACATCTAGAGCCACTAGTGTCTTGACCTAGACCAGCTGTTTCTTGAAGGCTGAAGCAATCCATATTCGGTGCTTGCAGTTTTAGCGACCCCCCACAACACAGCACAAAAGTCCACGAGTCAAAAACGTACATGGGTTTTCCCAATGAATTGTAGAGTGTACTGTAGCTCTAGTAGATGACGAGAAGCAATAGGGAGTACTAAGAATCCACGTGTACAACACGCGTACAAAATCTCAAGTACCGAGACATGTGCGTGGTGTGAAACCTTTTTTGGTGTGGATACGGATTCCTATCAAAAGCAAGTCAATGCGGCTTAATTATTGCCCCGTAAGGAGCTTATAGATTTTGAAGAAATACTTTTTAGAAGTTGTGTTATAGAGAGACAAAATACCTTTGTATTGGAATTTACTGGAGCAGATCCACCGTTCGATCAATTTGATACTGGTCATTCATATATTTATATATAATATTAATTATTTCATTATTATCTTATTTTATTAAATCTTATTTATATAAAATTGATATAAATATATTAACAAAATTAAGTAACAAAAGGTTGAAACTTCTTAATTTCAGTATTAAAATTTTAATATTTTATTAAATATATATTTTTGTTGAAAAGAGTTTATTTATTTATTTAATAAAAGTTTTTATTAAACATTAAATTATTTAAATTATAAAAAAATTTAGTTACAAAATAAGAAATACAATGCCTTTTATTTATAAGGTAATACATGTTTCCTTGCTAAAAGTACATTATTAAAAAAGGCCTGTTTTTATTTAAAATATAAAATAATATCATGCTAATATTTATAATTTGATACGATTTTAATATTTTAAAAACATTATAATTTAATTTGAACATTAAAGTTGTATTATATCATAAATAATTCAAAAAATACAGATCTTTTTATTTTTCCATTAAATTTTTATTCAAAACTGAACATCCATAAGGATTAATGAATTTTTATTTTTTGTTAAAAATAAATAATTAATTGTTAAAATGGAAAATGAAAAAAAATCAATTGGAAAGGGACCAGACGACTTTTCATTATATACAAAACGGACTTCGAAATCTAGGAAACGGTTGTTTTTGAAACTTGACTCTGCACACAGTGGGGGCCATACACGCATCACCCACGTTATCGATGGACTCCACTAAGGTCGATAGTTACGTACTTTTCCCATCTTGGACACACGTACAGATAATAACGGTTAAGATATATAGAGTGTTGTAATTTGTAAACTCGAAGCAAGGACATTACAATTCTCATTCTTTCCTTGCAGTCCATTACGTGCCGAATCTGTTCGAATTTCGAGGCTGGTTGGTTCACATCACAGTCCTAATTAATGCTCCGTGAAATTCTATAAGCGAGCAGTCAATTTACTATTTTGCGGGGCCTGACGCAGCTACTGCTAGGTTCTCTGTTTGCTATTCTAAAAGTACTCGTAAGTGGTACCTTAATCGAGCTGAAAGATTCTTCCTTGCCGATCTACGTAATTACGGTTCTTATATTTTATGGTTCTGTTAACAGAGACGTAATAAAAGGCAAACGGAAGAGCCGGAAAGCACCGTAATTTGCATACAGCAACTATCAACATGTGTTTCTTTCGAAAAGGGACAAAATTATGTTAGATTCTTTTAATTTTCTCTTCTGGGTTCGTGCATTTCTCTCGTTTTGCTAGGACCAGAAAACCTCCATGCTTGCTTCTTTTACGGATTTACAGACAGGACACGAACCCAGAAAAGCTTCGCAGGATATGCACGAGCAGAGGTGTCTGCAAGGTAGAAAGAGAACGTTCGGCCTCCGAGAATTGCAACTTTTGCAGGCAATCTCTGATCCCACGTGGGTGTGTGTGTCTTCTTGTGCTCTATCGCATGAACCACAACACGACTCTGCATCTTGTGATCGGCCTATTTCACTCATCAGGAGCAGCCTCTCTTTGACTTGTTGGGTTAGTTCTACGACCACCGACTCGTTTGTTCTGGCCAGTCTCTGCCATGAATCGCTCTCCATCTGTGCTTTTCTCAACCGGGCTTCAAGCTCTAACGTCTTCCTTCTTGCTTCGGCTAAGTTGTCCTCTTTTTGCCTCATTAGAGACCAGGCCTTTGATTCTGCACTCTTCAGTAGAGTCTCGAGTTGAAGCTTTCTTTGCTCTTGTAACGCCAAACGTAGTCTCTCATTCTGCACTCGAACGAAATAGAATTAGAACCATGAGAAGAATTTAAGCTGATCATATTCCAATAAACAAGTGTTGATTTTTTTTACCTGTAACTGAAGAAAGCAGTTGAGCTCTTCTCTTTGCATCCTTAAATGGGCGTCCAGGGACTGAGAAAGAGCCATGGCAATGGAAGAACTATCACAAGTTGATGTTGAAGAAGCACAGACCACGCCTGTATTATTGCCGACACCAAAGGGTGGAGAGATTTCTTGTGAAAAGAAGAGATTTTGATCTTCGAAATTGGAAAAGACATCGACTCCATCCCCTGTAACAGTAGGATTATAAACAATCCAATCCTGTAGGCCAGGCACAAAGGTGGGGAGACCTAGACTTTCTGGATACAACTGTGCTTGAACAGCCATTATTATGATTTGTGCCGGAGACCAAAATGGAGCCAGGAAAAAACACCAAACACCAAACACCAAACACCAAGCACCAAACCTTCCCTTTCTTTTTCACACAATCCACTAGCTATTAATAATCAGAAACCATAAGAACAAGACATAAAAATGGAGGTGATGCCTGACTCTTAGCAGCTCTTTCACAAAGAGACCGAGCAATTATGAACGTATGAAACTGATGGCTAGTGCTATATATAGAAAAAGAAGTGACCTTTTAGGGGAACTAATTATAAGACAAATGAAAAACGGAAAGTTAGAGAACCGATGGGGATACAGACAGAGAAGGAAGCAGATCATTTAAGTGTAGTTAAGAGCTCCCCCATTAAAACGCTTTCAATGCGAGCACTAAACGACGATGGACACATGCAAATTTGGTGACACAACAACAACAACTGGACGGATCGGGTCAGAGGCAAAATAGAGAGAGAGAAAGATTAGGAGTGGAGAGGAATGGAGGTGTGGTGTGCTTTGGACGTTAATGGAGGAATTCACTCGCAAGGAGACATGACACAGTCAGACTTTATCGACGTAGCATTAGGAATTGCCAAGTTTGTCAGTTTCGGTTCATTGGAAAAGGCCCAAGAGACAAATTAATCAATTTCAACTTTACCTTATTAAGGAATTCTGCTCTTTTTTTTTTAAGAAAAGGAATAAAAACATGAATTATAAGACTAATATAGGAAAACAAATTTCAGCCATATTCTTAAAAAAGATAGAGAGGCACCTTATAGTTGCATTAGCGAACGCAATAACCCATATATCAAAAGGTGCACCAAAATTAATAAGTCAGTCGGCACACCGATTATCTTTTTTATAAATATGGTTAGAAATAACTATTCAACCCCGAGCAAGCAATTTTTTAATACCTAAGATGAGAGGATTGTTAAACCTCTTTGATTGAGAAGGGGCGAATAGGATGTTTACGACCACAAGAGAGTCCACTTTCCATTCAACTCTGCGGTAGCCAAGATCACAGGCTAGAAATAGATCTGAATAAACACCCCAAAACTCAACGGAGCAAGAAGAACGACACCCAATATTATGCAAAAAAACGAAACTTTTCTAAAAAGTTCACATAACAAAATCTCTTAAATTTTAAAAGATATTATATTCTAAATAAATATTATTAAAAATTCTTAAATTTTCTAATTTTTTAGTTAAGTTTTTGACTGTTTAATTAAGTTTACTTTTAAAAGCCGATCAATTTAACATTTTTCGTTAATTAAACTTTCAATTCTGCAATTAGTAAGGATAATTTATTTCGATTATATTTTAAATTCTTTAAGTTATTTATTCTTTAGTCGATTTTATAGAGGTTTAATATTATTTTAACATTTTTAACTTTAAAATTCTTTTCTATCGGTTTAACTTCCGATCTAAAGTTAGTTTGTCAAATTAATTAATTTAATAAATTATTATATAATATTTATTTAATGTACACTTAATCATAATTTTGATATCAAAATTCTAATAAAAATGTGATGGTTGATTTTTCTAATAAATTCAACCTATTTAATTAAATTTGAATAAATAAGTTCAAAACTCATTATTAAATAGAATTTTAAGT
>JAOQMP010000002.1:613866-630182 GCA_027563575.1 Erythroxylum pedicellare
AAACATAACCTTTTTGTTCAATATAAACCAACATAAACAATACCTATCTATTGGGCGTTTCTCAATTCCTCGTCTATGCAATTTATTTAATCCTTTCAATTGTCTTTATGTTTATTTTAGAAGTTATTCTTTTAGTTATCTTTATGTTTACTTTTAAAGTAAAAAGAAGAGATATATATATATAATGGGATAATAACTCGTTATATATTATCATTCAAATTTGATATTAATTCAACTTCAAAATATTAAATTTGAATAATAAATTATCTCTATCTCTATCTCATTCTTTCTCCTTTTTTTATTTTTATCTTTTTCAGTAATTTGTAGTAATTTTAAATATAATATTCTTTTAGTCTCCTAATTTTTCGATCACCTTTTCGAAATTAGCAAATTAAATTCAATCTATCAATTTAATACACTAATTATCAAACAAAATTATTAACAATTTGACATAATTAAACAGATAAAACCATTCAATTTGAAAAAACAGTTGTTGAGTCATTTACGAAACCTTAATCATTTGATAGATTCGCAGCATGAGTAAGGTAAGCTTTTCCTGGATCGTAATTTTGTAGCTATGCCGCATTTTGGAATGTGAAATTATTTTGGACTATCTCTGGATGATAAGCCCAAAAAGCAACTATTCACACTTATCAATGCCCTAATTAGTATATTGTTAAGGTGACGTCTGATTGAAACAGACATGTCAGCTTGCCAGTTGTTTTTACAAGTTCAGGTGTTGGAATGGAGACCTGGAACCTGGAACCTGGAACCTGGAACCTGGACTGTCACTCTAGGTGGCCTGAAGTGTCTGCAGGTTCTGTCAAAGTTTAAGATTGCTCAGCTTTTAGTCACATGCATCAGACTTTTACTTCTGTATCCGAATTCTGAACTTCGACAAATAAGGAGACACACTCCCTGTGGTCCGGGCCCTGCCCTGAAGCAAATACCCCCAAATGTGATGATGCGTCTCTATCCGTTAGTACGACACCGTATTGCCAACCATCTCCCCATGGGACCTTGTCCCTGCTGCTAATCCGTTGGAAAACAAAGAAAAGGATTTGCATTGCATCTAAGACTTGCACTTTTGTCTAGGACTTTGCATCTAAGATTTGCATTTTTTCCTCTTCCAATATAATTTCAGAAAATTTTTTAGTAGTAGGTGACTGTGATTTAATCCATTGGGTATAGAAAGTGTAACCTCAGCATGTATTTCGAAAAGAAAACTAATGTACTAATAATCCGGCCTCTCTTGCAATTGTATCTAATCCGAGACTATATATACTTCAGGAGCTCCTAACTTTTTGTCCAGGATCTCATTCATTGAGACAAGTAAGAAGTTTTGTACCGCAAAATTCTGCGCTAATCAAGGTGTTTTTATTTAAGTAATTTGTTTTTTCTTTTGAAAAAAAAGGATTTACACACTAACGATTTTTAAATTTTCATTAAGTTTTTAATATTATTTGTAGTATTAGTATTACTTTACATAACCTTGTTTGGCAGTAATAAATTGTATTAGCTATTACTTGATTTTATCAATAGTTAGCTAAAAACGGATTAATATAATTGATTTGATCAATGAATAATATACATTGTTCATTTAAAAATATTTGATAAAATTATCTTGAAAATAATAACAAAGATAAAGATAAGAGTTTATTTAAATTTTTTGTGAAATATTAAAGTGAAAATCACACTATTAAAAAGTGTATAAAGATAATATTTTTAAGATCACATATAAAATTTAAAAAATTTAAAATGCTTCATATTTTTTACCTATATTTTATCACTGATTAGGATCTTATTCCTATAAGTAAAAATGATTGACACTCAAAAAACTTTTTTAAAAAGATTGATATAATCTAACTTGAAATTAATAAACAGACTGATCGAGTTTTGAATCAAATTTAAGTATGAATAATTGACCAAGGGCTTAAATTTTTTAATAAATGATATCATTTTGATTTATACTATCAGACCTTTTTAGACTCCGCATCTTAGCAAAACTTTAGTTAAACGTTGTTATGGACGATGATAAAATTTAAAAGTTAAAATAATTTTAAAAACAAATTCAAATTAGTAGCTTTCAAATTTAAATAAAATTTATGTCTTTCTCGAGTCACTTTTTAAAAAAGTCAACAAATCAAATCGGTCCATTGTTAGACCTGCTCGTGAGAAGGATACATTTGCATAGGGCCCATTTGGAAATTTCAATGAACCAAGTCGACTCGCACGTAACTCGGCCCATGACTCGACGATTATTTTTGACAAAATGGTTGGGCCATGGGTTGGGCTGGACCTTGGCCCATGACTCACTCAACTATGATCGACCCAACCTTAACTCATAATCCGATTAATCCTGGTCAAAATTGATCTGGACTGATCTGTTAGACCTTAATTATTTATTTTTTACTAATCAAATTTTGGAATAAATTTAACTCAATTTATTTTAATGTTACAAAATTTTTATAAAATATTAGAAATTTAAACTTTAAATATCTCAAAAATTTATAAAAATCCCTTTTTTATTGAGCCTTTAAACCTATTAAATATTCAATGTAAAATATAATTATTTATGAGAACAAGATATTAAAATTAATAAATAAAGTTATTTTTATATAAGAATAAAATTAATTATTTATTATTTTAAAATTTTAAATTGAGAAGTAGAAAGTAGGAACTCAATATCTTGTTAGACTTTTCCCTCGTACTAGATGAACCCATTAAAAGCATCCTTTTTATACTCTCGGGTCACCCACCCAAACCAAGCGGGTAGGGAGCCAGCCGAAAGGTTCTCACGCACGCCTTACACGTGCTCTTGTTCACCCGATTGCGAACCGAAATCCGCCAGGACATCGAAATATAAAAATTCAAGTAAATTTTAAATATAATAAAATTGGAAAAAATTACTCCGAAGAAGAAACGTTTCGCTTCTCTCTCTCCCCTCTCTCTGAGGTTCCAAAAGGAGAGCAAAGATCCAGTGTGGAGAGGTTTCTGTGAGCAGAAGTGTAAATACGAAACTCAAACTGGGCTTGTAATAGGCGATAGTGAAGAGATAAAGCTTAAATTGGGTTGTGCAATTTGTTTTCTAGTGAGAGAAACTTAGTCTCTCTCACGTGGAGCACTGTCTCTTTCTAGGGTTTCGGTTAATTTAAGAGAGGTATTTCCCTTCTTCTTCTTCTTCTTCTTCAGTCGTTTAGTAATTGTTAAGTTTTTCCCTTTGTGTGATTATTATTTTTCATTTTTCCTGGATTTGGCACTATTTAATTGCGTATCTGGGAGCATTAATTGTGAGAATCCGTGGACTATCTTTTCGAGTCTTGTAAAAATTTCACGGCCACGACACGGCTCTTCTCTGTGGAGAGAGTTAGAGAAGCTAAAAAGTTTGGTGTTGCTTTACTCTTTCTGGGTTTTTGTAATTCTAGGGTTTGATGTTCTTTAGTATGGTAAGTCTTGCTGGTTTTACATATGTAGTTCTTGAGGAAATTTATGAAATTGATAGCTGGCTCCAATTATTTGAGCTGATTAGTATGTAAATTTGTAGACTTTCCTTTTCACGGGTTTCATTCTTCTCCCGTTTATTCACTGCAAGTCTAGGACATTTCTTTTGATACGGTAAATTGGCTGTTGTTAATCAGTAGACCTTTGATCTTTTGATAGTTGATAGATGGTGCGAAAATCTGGCATTCATTTCTTGACCAAATACCCTCTCCTTTAATAGTTGTTGTGTGTCAGCTTTTCAATTCATGTGATTTTCTGTCGCTAATTGTTCAGCTATGGGTTTTTAGATGATACTTAACTTTGATTTTTGTTTGTCCTTGTGTTGTCTGATATTAATGTGGTTTTGCTTTGAAGAGGGACACTCAACTAGGTGTAGATAAGGTAATTTTAAGTTCAGATCAATAATATGATTTGTGGACACAGAAGAGTTGGCACTTGTTACTTAGATCTGAATTGGTGAATCTAGTGATACTTGTTCTAAAGGCGATATTTTATTGTGTAGTTTCACATTGCATACATTTATTTTGTTACCAACTTGACACCGGAGTGCTCCACGTGCGATTTAGATGCGTTAATTTCCTGAAAGTATCATATTTAGAATATTTGGACATGTGGTAAATAATAAAATACATTCCTATTAAGGATACATTGTCCGTCTTTTGAAAATTAATCATATTGAGTAGTTTGTCAAGGGCTTCATTTGTTGTATCTTGCCTTGAATGAATTTTCTTTGACCATGCTGAGTGTGTAGGTTTATAGGATCTGGTATTCATCTACATTCAAGTTTCAGTAGAATTTTTGTTGCATTGTGGCATCAGATCTTGAACTGATTTTTTTAGTTTATCTGATGTACAACAAAGCTAGTGAACTGGGGATGCTGCTTGCTTCTCACATAGATTTTTAGTCATTACTCTTCCTGATAAAGTTAGATTGCGTCCCACTGAACTACAGTTTTAAATTGGCAAGAAAGGTTTTGGATATCACTGATATAAACCAGGCAAACTTGGTATTGTTTTATTTTTTTGTGTTTGACTTGGGAGACCAATAGATTTTTCCATTTTGCTATACCTATAGTTTTAAATATTTAGTTATATATCTCTTGCATAATCTCCTTTTACTTGTTAACTAGGTGAAAGTTGTGCAGCCCTTTATTTTTTTTGGTTGGATCTGAATCATTGATCAGATTCGAGATGGTTCGCTGTAAGAATGTTACCAAAGAGATCCGAAAATCAACTGTAAAAATTTTCTGTGTAGGATTTTCACCCTTATCAGACAGTCATGTAAACATAAAGTTGTGCTATTAGAGATGGTAGGATTCTGAACCATGGGTAATTTTCCATATCATTTTTTCTGCTTCTAAGTGTGCTTCAAATGTTTACGTTACTGCAACTATTTTCATAGATGGTGTAGCAGCTTACTATAGTTTTTGGTCCTTCTATTAGAAAGTATAATTTTATTGTAATTCACTGCTTGTTGAACACAATGTGCAATGACAAGCTCATTCACAATTCTCCGTTTCTTTTCCAGCTTGGCTTATTGTTTATGACTAGTCATATATTATATGTAATGATTAGCTATTCTGCTTGTGAACTCCACTTACAATTTTGGATACCAGAACACCACTGCAAGTTGTAATCTATATTGCTGGTGTCGAAGACAGTCTTCTGCTTATTTTAATTTCATCCCAATCTTCAGTGGTGGTCTTTTTTTGTTCTTCAGCTAGTGTTACCATTCTAGAACTGTCTGCTTATCAGTTTTAATATATTTGTTTTCAGGATATCTTGTAAATAGAGTTCTGAAGGTGCACTATAACTTCTTATGGCGGAAAAAGCATAGCACATTGAAAATATTTCCTTGTTGCTCAGAGATGATATGTAGCGAAATATGACACTCGAAGACTTTTTTACCCTGAGCGAGATGAAAGATGGGCTCACAGCCCCTTCCCGAGTCCAAGAATTGGTTGCTGTTATGCAGAAGGAGAAAGATTGTGCTGTGAAGAACATTGGTGATGCAACCAGGCAGTGGGCTGCTGTTGCAAGCACAATTGCTGCTACTGACAATAGAGATTGTCTTGATCTTTTTATTCAACTAGATGGACTGTGCTTCATTGACAGGTGGTTAAACGATGCTCAGAATTTTGCTAATGATACAACTGATAGCTTTGCAGAAGAGTCAATTACAGCACTCTTACGAGCACTGGAAAAGCTACAAGTAGAAAAAGAAAGGTCAATTTCTTCTGGGATCTTTATCACTGTCAATAATCTTCTTGATCACACTTCCTCTAGGGTTCAGGACAGAGCAAGAGCACTTTTTGATGGCTGGAAGGAGGGTAAGCTTAGTAAGTCAACTTATAATGATACACATGGTCCTACCGAAGTTGATCCGGGTGCAGTCAACAATGAGAAGAGTGGAACAGAATCTGCTCTTGGCTTTCCTCTTTCAAAAGGAAGTGATAATAAAGAAAATAATATGACAGAACCTGCCAAAGTTCAGATTTTGCTATCAAGAAGCTCAACTTCTACTCAAGTAGAAAAAGTTGAAGATGTGCAGGTTCATTCTCATAGTAACAATCATCTTTCTCCTATCGTTTTAGATCACAAAAGTGAGGAGGGTGGATCACCTAATCCTCCTACAACCTCTACTATGTCACCCTTAGTACAGGAGAATTCAGTGAAGGAAAAATCTGTCCTAAATTCTTCAGAGGTAAGTTCTATTGAAGTGCCTAGTTTTACAGTCCCAAAGGGAGAAATAGAAGAGCAAGAGTCAGATTCTTCAAAGAAACCTGACATTGTCCAGGATGTAATAGCTTCAACTGCTGTGAAGGTGGAATCTCATGCTCCTACTGGATCGGATGCCTCAAGTGCTAAAGAAACAGGCTCCTTTTTGCAAAATAAGACTGATGATATGGGTATCGGATATCATAGTAATGAACCAGTGCTCAAGTCCTTACCCAACAAGAGCAATTGCTCAACTGATGCTCGGGAGGACTTCCCTGGAAAGGATAGTACGTTGGAAAAACCTGATGAATCTAGTAGTCCTGCATCAGAGATGGAAGATATTGTACCTGCTGATGATGATGCGGAGCATTCTGATGCAGATGATGTTGTGGGGGATACTTCTGATTTCTCCAAACTAACAACGGAAATCAGAAGTCCTAATCCAATTGGTAGGAGGCGATCTGACATTGAACTTGAATACGGTATTGTTGATGCTCTCGAAGTAGCTCGACAGGTAGCTCAAGAAGTGGAGAGAGAAGTGGTAGACTACAAAGAACCATCTTGCAGCTCTTCTTCAGGGAAAATTATGACTAATAGTATACCAGGTAGCCCAAATTCCGTAAGTGGAAATCAAGAGCTAGCCACTCCTGTTCTACCAGATGATGTGCCAGCCAGAAGCCGTTCACCTGTTGAACATACTGAAGAGGAAGGAAAGTTGGGTAATCCAGATAATCAGGTGGCTAGGGAAGAAAACAGAGAAAACGAATCACAATCTTTTCAGGTTACAGAGTTGGCTCAAGCGGCTGAAATTGATGGCGAGAAAGGGTCATGTAATTTTGATTTGAATCAAGAAGTCCATTCTGATGATGCAGAGAATCCTGTGAATCCCATCTTGACTCCAATATCTGTTGTTTCAGCTTCCAGGCCAATGACAGTTTCTGGTTCACCTGCAGCACCTTTGGAGTTCAGTGGAAGCCTTGGGTGGAAAGGATCTGCAGCTACTAGTGCATTTCGCCCAGCTTCTCCACGCAAGGTTTCTGATGGTGATAAGACTGTCGAGACTGGAGGCAGCAGCAACAGTTTAAAAGAGAGACATTTTTGTCTCGATATTGATCTCAATGTGGCTGAGGATGGAGATGAGAAGGTCATAAATATAACTTCAGAAAGACAAATTCCATTCTCATCTGGACTCAATTCTGGGGGTTCTTCTTTAGAATTGGGCCCAAGAAGATTGGAGAGGCCGAATTTGGATTTAAATCGCATCAGCGACGATGGGGATGCTCTGTCATCAGATTTGAGATTGGAAGGACAAATTTATTACCCCAGACACAGCCATCGGAGCCCCTCTCCTGCCTCTTCCTCATCCTCAATGCAGCCTTCAATGAGGAACTTCGATTTAAATGATAGGCCCCTTTTGCAGAATGATGCCTCCGATCAAGGGCTCTTTCATGGAAAGTCTTCACAAAATCCAAGTGCACATAGAGGACAAAGAGCAACCGATAATGTTGTTTCCATCTTTGGTACCAGAGTAGAGGTAGGTAGTAGAATGGATGTCAGGAGGAAAGATCTTACTCCTCAGACAATATCCTTACCAAATGGAAGGTATGCTGACATAGCCATGGATGCTAATGTTGCAAGAATTGGAGGTCCTCTGGTAATGGTCCCTTCAGTGTCATATACGAATTCTCCTGTTTTTGGGTACAACGGACTCGCATCCGTACCCAGTATGTCCATCTCCTCAGCTATGTATGGACCCGGTAGTTCAATTCCTTACATGGTTGATTCGAGAGGAGCCCCTGTTGTGCCACAAATTATGGGACCTGCATCAAATTTTCCATCTTACTCGCAATCATCATTCATTGTGAGCATGACTAATGCACCCCATAGTCAAAGTGTTGCGGGGTCCTCTCGCTCAAACTTTGATCTAAATTCTGGTTTTGCAATCGATGGAGGAAATACCGGGAGTCTCAGGCAATTTTTCATGCCTAGTCAAGCTAGGCCACTGGAAGCCAACTTCCAACCATCCTCGAGCTCTGGAGTCGGTGAGAAAAGGAAGGAACCAGATGGCGGGTGGGAACCCTTCTCATCACAGCATAAACATCCGCAAGCTCCCTGGAGATGACTTACTGAAATGCAGTCCCCTTTCACAAAGTCTGATCAAGCTGATTGTCCCAGGTATGCAGAAATGATAATTCATAAGGCAAGCCCATTGGCTTTCATGAGAGTGGGAGTATAACTGAATAAAAAACTGAGGGGGTTGTCATGGAACTCTAATTGCCCAAAGTAAAGAAATTTAGGGTTTTTATTTGTTTTAGTCTTGATCTAGTTTCTTAATTTATCTTTTCTGTGTCATAGAAGGTTGTTGCAGTCATAGAAAGCTCCTTAAATGTTAGCTGTAATGTCTCTTCCTTATATAGAAAGAAATTTAAAGGAACTAATTTTCGTGTCAAGTTCTTTGAGCAAGCAGGAAGTTTGTGTAATCAGGTATAAATCCTGAATTTTAAAAAATCTGCTGCTTTGTGATATCAAGCAACAAAATCTCTTTAAGCCCACTTTGTCTGTGGGTTTTGTACATGTCCCCAATCAGCATAAAAGTGGTAATGGACTGTATATATTTGTAAGGAACATGAATGAAGAATAGTCTAAAGTAGGAATGCTTTTAACATCTAATAATTATAAAAGTTAAATGCCATCTCAAACATATTACTACATGGTAATAAAAAAAATGTGTGTATATAAACTGCGTATTACTACATCTCCACAAGTTATGCATGTTACCAAAATTTTACTGAACTGTTTTTGATGTCACATATATTGCAAGGATGGATGTACAAACTCACATTGCAACATTTTATTACTTCAATTATATTTTTAAAATTATCACATCCTTTACAACATAATATTAAATATTCTAAAATTTGATAGTCATTTTAAAATTATGAAAGAATTAAAAATTAATAAAAATGACAAAATTATGTGATGATTAAGTGATACTACAAAGAGAATTTTTATAAAAACATATTGAAACAAAAGAAATCAAACTCTACAGGAATTCTATATAAGTAACCTTATACTATCATTATAATTCTTGATTGCAATGAATTGTGAGGTGATAACTTGTAAAGTAACAAAAGCACCTTGATATCAATGTTTTAATAGGTTTAGGTCGCATAAACCACAGCTTAAGAAAGGCATTACACAATCAGATCCTGTTTGAGAAGTAAACAATGATAGAGAAGAAAAAATGAAGGATCGCTAGGAGGAGAGAAAGAAGACCTCTTATCACTACTTTTGTGCTGTGACAGCTTCAATAAAGCGTAAAAAAAATTTACACTCTTACGATGCAAATCAAAATTCCTATAATGAGAGGACATGAGGAGTGGCCTGAGGCTGCAAGTTTAGCAACCTTGTGCAAAATTCTGAATCAATAACCCTCTTCGAGTCTTCCTCTCTAATGTATAACACTTTAGCATAAATCTAGTGTTACCTGCGCTTGTACCTAGATGAAGAGAAAGGCAAGGGATGAAAAATCCAATGTCAATGCATACAATCAAATGGAACAGAAACATAACACCATAAAGTAAAAGTCTTGCTATAGCTAGTTTAAATGAAAACTAATCACTTTCTTTTAATCGGAATTAAGAAATGGAAACTGGATTATGATTCACCGCCATGTTCATGAGAATATCAGCAGTAACTGATCAGTAGTTCTAGACCTAAGAGCATGATAGGGACAATCACTTCGGAACTTTTCATTCACAACAAGGTGCCAAAATTATGCAGAGGGATGCTAAAATTATAAATCGATTCGTTCTAACCGAATTGAAGTTTTAGAATACAATAGAGCAATGAGAGCACATGCAAAGGCTAAAGGTCACGCAATGAAACCCCATGTTGTGAATTCTTCATAGACACTAGTCAAGATGCTGGTAATTGAATGCTAGGATTTTAAATGCTGCTTAACCAAGTTGACAAAGTGAAGTTCTTTCAATTTTGGTTTGATGAAATATTCTCATCATTTCATTCCTATTTAGAAACATATCCAACTGCAGACAGAATACCATTTACTAGAAAATTAGAATCATACCGTGACTTGCTATTAAACGAGCTCTTAGAGTTTTTGTTTCCTGTCACTCTCTTCTGCTTCCTCTCACTCATCTCACTTTGGAACAGCTCACGCATCTCTTCTGTCCTTGATTGCATTTTTTGAGGACGCTTTGATTTCTTACTAGCCTTCAGTGCAATCTTACCGGCATTTACAGCTCTTGTCACTGCTTTTGCAGCCTTTGCTCGTCGATAACCCAGGTCAACCAGTGACAATCCATTCTTGTCCTTCATATTCTTTCCATTACTCTGCAGTATTTATTTCATAAAAAACTATGACGTTAATAGCTTAAATAGAAAAAGTCATAGTGATGAAAGAGATGGTGCAGCATATCACATTAGTATTCAGAATGGAAACATCTATTTTCTTGGAGCCAACATCCCTTAAACCCATTGCCCCTTAGACGAGGTGGTTCATAACACCTAGAGACTGAGCTTTTTAGAACAGAAACATATCATAAACAGATAGGGGCAAAAAGTAAAACAAATGTCACACCTTTGGTGTCTCTATTAGTTCCTCATCCTCCAATGTTTCCCTGGCGGCTTGTAACTTTCTACGCTTCTTACGGGGCATGTTCTTCTGTTTTGTGCATTAGTATCAAAGTATTAAAATATCATTTGCAGAGAGCATTCCGTTGAAAGAATAATAACAATGCAAGGGGAAAATAAGGACCTCACGCTCCCTTTTTCTTTTCTCCTTCATTTTAAGGTCTTCAGCTTGCTCTGCACTAATCATCTCATTTCCAGAACCTTTTCCTTTGTTGCCTGATTCCTGCCATAGGGAATTGGCCACTGTGTATCAACTGGAGAAACTAGTACAACTAACACATTTTCTCAAACTGTGGATCAGAGGGTCATTGCTAGAGGGAGTAGGAATGGCATTTCCAGCCCAGCCCAATCTGGTTCCAAGTCATGGGCCAGGCACAGGTGATTGGGCTTCAGGCCATGCTTGGTCCTGAGGCTGGCACAAAGCCCAGTCGAAAAGGCCCGACTGGCCCGAACCCTTCATCAAAACGATGTTGTTTTGGTATGACTGACCAAAACAGTGTCGTTTAGTAGCAGCCCGAAGCTGGTCCGGGCCGCGTGTAATTGGCATCAGGTCTAGCTGGCCTGGCCCAACCTGGCTCATTTCCATCCTTGAAAGAGAGATTGAAAATCACAAGAAAAACTTACCTTTGCTGCTTTAGCTGCAAGCTTTTTCTCTTTTTCTGTTACAAACCATGTTCTTTTGGGACGAGCATAAATTTCATCCTTGTGTGCAATCATATTTTCTGCCTGCACATTATAAAAGGCACAAATTTATGTAATGCTTCTGCATGATAACAACATCCGTGCACCCCTCTATTAGGAAGAAAAAACAATCTTCTGATGGTTTCTTTTTTTTTTTCAGAATCTAAAAGTTGAGACCACTAGAACAATTCAAAAATAAAGAAACAAAAAAGGGAAAAGGATCAAGCATGACATTATGTACACGTTCCTCAACCAATTTAAACAAAACTAAACCAATGCACAGTCGGATTACTTCTATTTTAATCATTTTCCTAAAGTATCTCTGTAGTAATCAGTAGTATGATGAAAGAGATTGAAAACAGAAGGCCGGAACAACTTCAACATGAGTTTCAAATGAGTATACCATATTCATCCGTGCATCAACTTAGACGAGAATGATGGATGCAAAGAATCAAATATACTCGTATAAAATCCAGATATAATGAGTTAAAACCTTTGTTGCTTCCATTTCAGCTTTTCTGAGGGCTCTCTCTTCCCTGCAATAATGTAGAGCATTTCTCAGTGCCACTTGTAGGTAGCAAAAAGAACTATGTGATGGAAAGTCAGACAAAATACCTCTCTTCTTGAAGAATGTCAGCCACTTGACTTTCCATTTGTTCAATAACCTGAGACCACTTTGTTATTGATTGCTCTGCAACAATACGGCTCTTCAACTTTGAACCAACCCGTTTGGCCTAAATTTATAGCAAATATATGTTGACTTATCATTTGCAATCTGAATTAATTCAAGAGGAATCTATAAGCAGCAGAATCTAAACAATCCCTAATAGATGCAAGGAAGTTGGCTCACAATGGCTTTTAAAAGAGAACGATCATTATCTGTAACAAATGTAACAGCATATCCTTCTCTACCAGCTCTAGCTGTACGACCCACTCTATGAACATAGCTGGAGAAAAGAAATAAAAAGATTAAGTTGAACAAAAACCAAGTTAGAAACAGTTGAGTTAATAATTATGTATCCAAATACGAAAGAAGAGTTTGACATGTACCTTGTAAGGTCACGAGGACATGCATAGTTAATAACTGTTTGTACACCAATAATGTCTAAACCCTACAAAATACAACCAATCTTCATAAGAAATTATTGGTTTTACAACCACCACCACTATCCAAGTCATGGACAAACATATTAGAAGGTTGGAGTTAATAATTCTATCAACTTTTAGAGATGCTGCTAGCATAAAGGAGGTTATGCAGTTACATGGTGAACCATAACTAACAGTAAAATGAAATGTAAGTAGACAAATGAAGAGCGACACAACATAAGTTTAGCATCACTACTTACACGAGCAGCCACATCAGTTGCAATCAGAAAATCAACCTGTTGCTTCCTGAAGAGTTCCAAAGCCTATGACAGCAATCACAAGTCAGAATTAACAGCAAAGAAGTCAGATTGGCAAGAATAGCAAATTATAATCCGAGTTCAAACTTCAATAATAAACCATAGATGAATGCATAAGCAATAACTTCAGAAAAGAAGCAAAAATAAAAAATAAATTAATTTAGCTACATACATCAAGACGTTGCACTTGTGTGAGATTTCCATGCAGTTCAGCAGCTTTAAAACCAGCTAATCCAAACAAAATCTTCAACCGATGGGCTGCTTGCTTAGTTCCACTAGAAATTGGATAGCCATACATAAGTAATATACTAATTTTGATATTCACCAATAAATATCAAAATTAAAATACTATCTTACTTATGCAGAAAAATAAATTGATAAAGAACAGATGTAAACCAATAAGCCATAACAACCTGAAGATGATCACTTTGGATGTAAAAGTTTTTGAACACAATGCAAGGAGAACTGCCTCCTGATTGACCTCACGCATTCTGCGTATCCTAACAACCCTGTAGAAGAAATGACAATTTACTTGACAAGTGCAATAACATTTAAAAACAACTGCATTGGCACATATTTCTAAATGGAAAATTATGTAAACAGTATCTCGGTGATCATGTAGCATAACCAAAAAGAATTAAGGAACGAAGTATGGATCAGATTTATTTACTCCTCTGTCAATGTTGCTGGACGCTTTGCAGATGGGTCAGCTGAAAGCCTTAGTGGTTTAGTCAGAGAGAGTTTGATGAGTTCATCAACTTCCTCAGTCATTGTAGCTGAAAACAGCATGGTTTGCCTCCTTTTGGGACATAGTCGAACCTATCCACAGAGATGAATCAAGTAAGCAAAGATTGAAATCGAACACTAATGCATTCCATTACAAAGGCTGGTAATGAAAACCAATGTATCTCTGATATTCAAATAGTGAAGCAAATAATACCATTTTGTTATGTAAATCTAAGAAGATTATGGAATGAACCCACATTTGCATAATAAAGCAATAAACAGTATTCAACTCTAATCTCCCTTTAAGAATCTTAATAATCCTGAAGCAAAATCTAACTAAGGGCTCCCATTCCTTGGATTTGTGACTCTTGAGAATAAAACAAAAACCTCCAAAGGGAAGAGTACATACCAACTCATGAATTTCTGCACTAAATCCAAGCTCCAGTAACCTATCTGCTTCATCCAGTATCAAAACTGCAAGATCATCCAAATCCACAGACATTGAATTCCGTAGGTGATCTATCATACGCCCAGGAGTAGCTACAACAATATCAGGCATTGATCTCAAGGCAGCCTCTTGCACCTAAAATAAGAACCAGATCCACATATTCATTCTGACAAATTATTAACAATGGAGTAGGCATCTAAGGAAAAGAGAAAGGTAACAACAGGAATGCCCGCTTTCAAGCAAAAGACTAAAAATGCTGCACCAAAACCAGAAATTTGTTCAACCACCAACCTTGGTTGAAAGCCCCCCAACAACCAGACAACATCGAATATCAGTAAACTGTGCAAGTTTCTCTATCATACTATGAACCCTGCAATACATAAATCAGTCCAGAAGGAAAAATTAAATCAATCAAATTCTACCAGATAATCTATTGTCAAATTTACAATATTATAAGCTGAAGAAAATATAGAACACTTAGTAACCACTCTAGGAAAGTAGAACATACTGAACAGCCAACTCTCTGGTTGGAGTAAGAATAAGAACTCGTATGGCTTGAACACGTTTAGGACGAAACAGTAGCCTTTCCAATGTAGGTAATGCAAAGGCAGCTGTCTGAAGATTGAAGAAATAAGTTATCGATAACAAGATTAGCAATTTAGGTAGTTAGTAGAAGTACATAAAGAAACAAGTTGCCGAAGGTACACAACGAAAGAAACAGTACCTTTCCAGAACCAGTAATAGCACTCCCACAAATATCACGACCAGTAAGAGCAAGTGGTACACAAGCCGCCTACACAGAACTCGTCAGTCATTTGAAGCACAAAGATTCAGAATTAGGTTAAAGGGGTGTGAAATCGAAACCTGAATTGGGGTAGGTTTAACGTAACCTAGAGCCTCACAAGCCCGGAGCAGAGGACGAGATAAATTTAGCTCAATAAAGGAATTCGCATGGAACGAAGCCCCCTCTACAGGAGCAAAAAATGATTTCTTCTCATCAGTAGTAATTGTTTCATCATCATCATCTTCTTCTTCTCGGTAATCTTCCTACAAATTATATAAAGAAAAAAGAGAACAGATATAGTGGTTAGTTAGTTGACAATATACTTAGAAAAAGGAAAGATGAATATCGGTGTTAGTACTTGTTTGTCAGGTTCGGAGTCGGATCCATCGCTGTCGTCTGCGGCGGTTGGGACGGGGACGGAGCGTTGCTGGAGGGCTTTGGAGATCTTGTCGTCGATGGAAGTTGTGCTGCGACGAGTGTGCTCTTCGGCAACTGTTCCGGAATAAGAAGCGAAGTCCCACGGCGATTGAGTTCGACGATTTGAGGGTCTCTCTTTATCGTAATCATTTTCTTCTTCTTCTTCTTCTTCTTCTTTTTCTCCTCCTTCTTGTTGTTCCTCTTCTTCTTCTTCTTCTTCTTCATCAGTTTCTTCTCGAAGGGGTTCTTCATCGCTTGGAGGTTCGAATACAAAACTTGGAGCCATGGAAAGGATTAAGCAAAGACCAACCAACAAGCTCAGGGATGAGTTGGGTTTAGGAGGGTTTTAGAATGAGAGATACGGCTCAAGTCTAAAGCACACTCCACATATACGTCGTCGTTATTGCCTTCTTTATAGAGACAATAACATCTATAATTGAGTTAAAACACAAAATTTTGAAATTTAAACAAATATAATTTAAATTATATAAAAATTAAAAAATTAATCCAACCCGATCTCACAAATACTTTAATGCATATAATTTAACTTATAATTTAAATAAAATAATAATATATTTATCTCATAGCTCATTTCAATTAAATATAATAATTTGTGTTTTCATTATATAATAATTTTTATTAATCTTAAGAGTTAGAAAATAAAAATAAATTATTTATTTATTTTAAATAATTATTCTAATTTTTATATGTTTAAAAGTAACTAATTTATTTTTAATATGTCTAAAGCTTATTATCATAATAAAGAAAAGGACAATGTTATTAAAACTTAATTATTTACATTTTATTATATTTTTTCAATGATTACGTTTATATTAATTCTATGTACTCATTTTTATTTAAAAATTAAAAATAACATTATGTTAATATTAATATAACATTGCAAAAAATTGTCTAATTAAGTACCTATTTGGATGGACTTATATCAGTAAAGCTTTTGCCAGTAGAGCTTTTTTTAAAAGTCAATT
>JAOQMP010000002.1:638077-656799 GCA_027563575.1 Erythroxylum pedicellare
GAAACATATATATATATATATATATATCATCATCTATCTAAACATCATTTGCATCTCTACAATTTTAAAAAAAAAGTGATTTCATGTAAAAGAGTGAAGTATTTGGATTATTGTCATAATAAGTCTTTATTAAAATTTTTATTATTAGATAATTATTTTTAGTTATATATATGTATTAATTACATATTATCAAAAGCTAATTATTAATTAATTAATACTATAGGAGTGTTCTGAAAACATTAATAAAAAGTCCGAAGAAAATAGTCACAATTTGTAATATGCATGTAATATGTTGTTAAATATATGAAAAGGAAAACTTCTTTGATTTGGAAATTTTACATTTAAATATGGATAACTAAAAAAATAATTTTCTTTAATATATGATTAAAAATATTATTTTCTTAAAAATTTATGTTCACTATATACAGAATTATTTTAAACTTAAATATATTTAATTGCTTTAATTTTCTCTACAAATTGTAATTATAAAACATAGAAATAGTCCCCTTTTTAGTTATTATAAAATCATAAAATATAAAAATTTTACTTAATAATTTAAAATTAAAGTTTTCTATACAAATATTTTTACTTACTTAATTGCATACAAATTATTTATAATAAATGATAATGAACTATTATAAATAAAGGCACATATATTAAACAAAAATAGCATAGAACTATATCATTATAAGTGTAATTATATTAACTTAAACAAGACATAATTTTTTAAAATAGATTTAGAATAATCACTATAAGAAAATTACGGATTTTTGACGGAAAATTACTGATGGAAACAATACCATCACAAATTTGCGACGGAAAAACAGATTTCGTTAGTAAAATTGTGTAATTTGTGATGGACAAAATGTTTGTCTATAGAGTTAGATGGGAAATTTTCCTCCTGTTTTTTGCGATGGAATATAGCGACGAAATAGGAATTTCCGTTAGTAAAAGAGGTGCGAATAGTAGCTTCAAAATAATCTTCATCATTTTATTGACAGATGTGTATTCCGTTGATAAAGTTGAAAGTTAAACATCATCGTTTGCTTTGACTGCAATGTTTAACAAAACGTAAACGAATCGGGGTGTACTGACGAAAGTATGTTCTATCGGATATTTACCGACGGAAGTGTTATTCCGTTGGTAAAATTTAAATTAAAATGGCACTGCTAGCATCGTCTTCGACATTTTACTAAAATAAAAACGACATCGTATTCGTTAAACATTGCCCGCTTACCACGACCCCACCTGCCCCCTCCCTTGTCCTCATTTTCAGCTGTTTTATTTTTTCTCTATCACTATGGGTTCCTTATCATGCCGTGGGTTCCTTCTCGTCATTCATTCCTTCTTGCCACCGTGAGTTCCTTTTCTTTCTACGTCTTCATTCCTTCTTCCTTCTAACCATCAGTTATGTTTTTCGTTTGCGGTGTTGTGCTCATTTGTAGGTTCCTTCTCGCCGTCGTTCCTTCTGTTCATCTCCACATTTGTGGATATGCTGTGCTCAAAGCTCAATTGACTTCTGAACGTAAGTCGTTAAAGAAATTTTCTTGTTGTTCTGTCCATATTTATAGGTTTTGGACTTAAGCTTCTTCTCTGCTCTCTTTCTCTTATATTCTGTTGTTCTTCTTGAAACGTAACTATATCATTATGTGCATGCATAGTTATAAGTACCTATTTATAGATTTTTGTATCTCCATACATTGTATGGATTTGTCCATATCTTGGTCAACTTAACTCGGTATTGACTATAGAAAGGTTGAAGATTTAAGCTTTGTTCCTAAATTAATTCGACTTGTGGCATCTTTCTTTGTTCGAGTTCCTTTTTAATTGCTGGTTGTTTCTATTTTCAAAGCTTTCTTGAATTCTAATTTTGGTAATCGAATATATAGATGTTTATAGTGAAAGACAAGATCCCATTTGGGCCTTTCTTTGTTTTTGTCAATTGCTGTTTCTGTTTTTTTTGTAGTGGTTGGTTAATGACTTTTATTGTCTCTGTAATCCTGACGAGTGTATTTTCTCTTCTATTGTAAACTTTGTGGGTCAGTACATATGCAGGAAGTGAACTGTGGGTGGTTGTTTATCCTTTTTCTAGATCAAGGTTGTGTTTACAAAAGAGAAATTGTTGAAGTAGAAGATTAGGTTGGATTAATAAGGATTTTGTTTTCTCTATCTCCCAATCGAGAGAACATATTAGTTAAAGCCCTCCAAATGACTTAACAACTCCAAAAGCTTGTCTTGTTCGATAGAAAGATAAATTTCTTCTTCTAGTCATGCAACTTTTAAGAATTGTTAACAATTGAGACCCACCCATAATTGTAGTTAGTTAGGACTTCCACTTATAGCGTCGAGGATCTAAAATATTATAATGTGGATGGGGAAGAAAAACCCACACTTGAAAGAATCATATTAATTTCACATCTTGTAGGATAGAAATTACACTTATCATCCTTATATTTAGGTGAGATCTTCTCCGTGATATAGAACTTTTCAGTCATCTTCTTGAACTCAACCTTCCGTAGCTTATTGATTCAGACTCTAAAATTGTGATAATAGTACCTAGTTATGAAGTATAATAAAGAATTTTGAAGATGAAGCGTCTTCTCTTATTTGGCTAAGCTAGGCTTGTATGGTACTTTTAAAGGAGGCCAAGTTGTTACAAGAGAAAGTGGATTGGTCTTAACACATCTAAAGGATACAAGATTGTTACTTCTAAGGTTGGAGTAAGTTAATCCTACATTGATATATTTATGAGAGCTAACCTTACTCCTTAAACTAGTCCTAATTAACATCAATATTACTCTCCATATCTAAAAGAGAAAGAGAAAGGAATATGGTCTTACCTTAAGAGATTGTAACAAACTTGTTAAAGCATTTTAATGGAACTTTCTCATGGAAACAAGGTCAACTTTAAGTGAGCTATCTTCACATCTTATGCCTTATATAGAGTGATGGATGAAAAAAAGTAACCAAGTACTTCTAAACTCTTTGTCACTGCAGATTTTTCACCAAGACAGATAAGTTTAATATAAGATCAACAGAAAATATAAATAAGATAAAGTTGGTTATCTTATTTGGCTGTCAGCTCATTCTATTTGTATACTTGGTCTAATTTGGGTATTTGTTTGAGGTTTGAACTTTCCATTTGAACTTCCTGCATTTTTAATGTAAATAGACTACATCAACTGAAACTTGTTTATGGTATGAACTTCAGTGTATCAATGAATTAATATAAAACGAGTTTGACTTATATTATAGTTTTAAATGTCTTAATTATGTCAATATGTTATTTCATTGATGCTCTCTGAAATGATTAGGTTGTCTTTAGTTTTCCTGTGCGAAATTTTTACACACATCTTTTCTAATATAATAGTAATTTTATCCTAAACATATTAGATAATTTGTATATGTTACAATAATTTATTAAAATAAGCATTCATATTTTTATGAATACTTATTATATTTGGCACTAGTACATATTTAATATAGTTTAAATATCAAACTTTTAACTTTAATTATCTTCTAACATATATGATTACAAACAAAAAAATAGATCTTCAATTTAAAAATAATTTGATCTTAACCTATAAACCTTAACCCATAACCTGTGATGGAGCTCCCGTGAGATTTATTGGTGAAAAATACCACCAGCGTAGGAGTCACAACGAGAACTTTTTCTCTTGATTCACAAGTCTTATCTTAGATGTTTTGTAATCTTTGGCGAACATGAATGACATTAACTATGGAATCACTATTTTAAATTAACAGTTTTGCATAAATGAGTAATGTTGATAGATCTTGGATGTATAAACGATTAACACCTGATGATTTCATTAATTCTGAGTTTGTTGAGGGAGTTGAAGCTTTTATTCATTATGCAGCATGTTCTCAACCTTCATATATGGATGGGCCAAAGATCAATCGTCCATGTAAAAAGTGCAAAAACATCTGCTTCCTTCCTATTGATGAAGTTAATGGGCATTTGCTGAGAAAAAGGTTTGTCCCCAATTATTTTAAGTGGACACAACATGGGGAACCATTGATTTGTAGCACCTCAAGGGGTAATCAAGTACAATCGTCCGTGAACTTAAATGAGTTTGAAGGGGCATTGGAATTAGAACAAATTATGTGTATAGAAATGAAAATCCTTACATGCAAATAGTTTATGATGCCGTCAGTTATACCTTTGATAAAAATATGGAAAATCTTGAAGAAGAACCAAACTCATATGCAAAATAGTTTTTGACTTACTACAGTCAGCTGACCAAGAATTATGGCCAAATTATGAGACAATGACCCAATTGTCTTCAATTGCTTGAATATTGAATATAAAGTTTAAGGGCATACTTCGGACCATAATTTTGATAAAATTCTTGAATGGTATAATGAATCATTACCTCCTGATCATACAATGGTTGATAGTTTTTACAATATGAAGAAGCTTATTAAGGGTCTTGGTTTGCTTGTTGAAAAGATTGATTATTGCAAATTAGGATGTATGTTGTATTGGGGAGATGATGTGAAATTACAAGAGTGCAAATTTTGTGGTTAATCTAGGTTCAAGCCTAGAAAGCATTTTATGAAACAGAAATTAGTACCCTGGAAGCGGATGTATTATTTTCCACTAACTCCGAGACTTCAAAGACTATATGCTTCTGATGTTACTAGATCCTACATGAGATGGCATAATAAACACGAATAGGAAGATGGAATAATGAGTCATCTATCAGATACACTAGCATGGAAACATTTCATTGACACCCATCTTGAGTTTGCAGCTAAAAGTCGAAATGTTAGGTTTAGATTATCATCGGATGGATTTCAACCTTTTGGTCAATCCAACTAGCAATATTCATCATAGCCAATCATAATTACTCATAATTTTTTTTCCATGGATGTGTATAAAAGATACATATATGTTCTTGACAGTGATTGTGCTAGGGCCTACTAATCTAAAGCATAAAATTGATGTATTCTTACAACCATTGATATCTGAATTGCAACATCTTTGAGAATATGGTGTTTAGACATATGATATGTCTCTGAAACAGAATTTTGTGTTGAGAGTGGCTTTAACGTGGACCATTAGTGATTTTCTGTCATATGCCATATTGCCTGGATGGAGCATAATAGGAAAATTGGCTTGTCCTTATTATGACAATGATTCTAATGCGTTTTATCTTCCAAATGAAGGTAAAACATGTTGGTTTAACAATCACAAGAAATTTCTTCCTTTAGATAATCCATTTAGATGCAGTAAACAAAAGTTCATTATGAATAAGATGGTAAAAACACCTCCTCCCCTCACAAAGCTGGTTAAGAGATATTGAAAGAGGATGAGAAATTAGGCTTACTAAAAGTTACATAATTTAAAGTTGATGAAGTAAATACAAGCATTAGTAAAAACTTTAGTTGAAGAAAACGAAGCATCTTTTGGGATTTTCTATATTGGAAAACTAATTTAATACGTCATAATCCAGACGTGATACATATTGAAAAAAATATTTTTGACAATTTGTTCAATACCGTAAGGAACATTGAAGGGAGGACAAAAGACAATGCAAAATCACGAGTTGATTTGCAACTTTTTTGTAGAGGGAATTAGTTACATAAAGATTTTCGCTTCGGTAAATATCCAAAAGCATATTACACCTTAGATAAAAAGTAAAAGGAGATTTTTTTGTGAATGTTGAAAAGTCTAAAGTTTCTTGACGGTTGTGTTTCAAACTTGGCAAGGTGTGTGGACATAAGAAAGTACAAATTATTTGAGATGAAAAGTCATGATTGTCATATGTTTATGCAAAGGCTAATTCCAATTGCATTTTAGGAGTTGCTATCGAATAAGGTTTAGAAAGTAATAACAGAACTAAGTTTGTCTTTCAAAAGTTTAACATCATCTGAAATTAAGTTGGTTGAAATAGAAAAACTAGAAAAGGAAATTCCAGTAATTTTGTGCAAGTTAGAAGGGATTTTTTCTCCAAGCTTCTTTGACTGCATGGAGCATCTACCTGTGCATTTAGCATACGAGAAAAAACTAGCTAGTCTAGTTCAATATCGATAAATGTATCCATTTGAGAGGTAACTTAACAAAAATGATTGCAATAACCATATTAACATGTTTAACTACTAAATTGTAATAACAATATTCCCTAATATAAGTATTTGCATCACTTGAAGAAAAATGTCAAAAATAAAGCTAGAGTTGAAGGTTCGATATGTAATGCTTATTTAGTGGAAGAAGTTAGTGCATTTTGTTCGCATTATTTTGAGCCGTATGTTTACGTAAAAGAAAGAAAAGTTCCTCGTAATGATGATGGGGGGAGGAACGAGTGATACTTATGGTAACTTATCCATTTTCACTTATCTTAGACAAACATATGGACGTTTAACAAGAAGAATGTAACAGAGGAAGAAATTGAGGCTGTCCATGGATATATTTTATTGAACTGTCAAGAGGTTCAACCTTTTGTTCAGTAAGTTGAAAATGATTATTTAGGTTTTAAAATTTTGTGTTGTTCATAACTGGAATACATAATAATATTTTTAGATTATACGGGGAATTGTTACACGAGCTAATGTCGGACAAAACATAAGATGATATAAATAAAGAAGTTGGAAGACACTTTTTTTGATGGTTCGAGAAATATGTAAGTTTTCACTTACAAATATTCAAATGATTGAATATTAAGATTTAAGTGTTCATATGACATTATACTCTTTGATATGATAATTTCTTTTATGTAGAGCTTAGAAAATTCAATAGAGAACAAGTTTATATGTCATCTTACAAAGGGACCTCTACGAACTATCAAATTGTATCTGGTGTATTTCGTTAATGGATACAAATATCATATAGAATATCATATTCATAACATGAAAACAATAAATAATGGAGTTTGCATACAGGGAGAAGTAATGGATTATTATGGTAAAATTATTGAGATATTTGAAATTGAGTTTCCTGCATTGCCAATAAAGCGAAGTGTGATATTTAAGTGTGACTGGTTTGGCCCAACTCCAAATGTTGGAACAAAAGTGCATAGCCGATACAATCTAGTTGAAATCAATAACCGAAGAAAATTGAGACAATTTGAACCTTTCGTGTTGGCAATGCAAGCGAAACAGATGTGTTATGTCCCTTTTTCAGCTTACAATGAGATAAGTCAGATTGGTTGGCCGTTAGCAAAGTTGAACCTAGAGGTGTTTTTGAATCACATGGAAGAGGAGAATAGAGAATTGAAAGTGAAGTGTTTCAGGAAGATGTTTATGAAATAAATGCATCTATCACATTTGACGATAATGAACCTTCGAACGATCCATCTAATAAATAAGTTAAAATTTCATCTGGAGAGGATGACGAGGGCCAGAGATCTAAAAAGGAGCCAGAATTTGATTCTTATTCTTTAGAAAAAGAAGATGATTGTAATTTACAGTTAAGTTATGATAGCGATTAATTTGTGTTTGAAATTGAATATTTTATTCAATAAATCAATTATTTTCTTTTCAGTATACTGTGTACAATATTTAATTCAAATTCTTAATCAAGGAATGTCGATATGATGACTAGTTTGGGATAGTAGTAATTCATTTCGCTGGGAGGAATATGGCAAAATTGTCCCTACCGAAGGAACAAACAATGTAAGAAAAATTTCCACTTTATACACTAATGATCGTTTGCCTTCCATGGTCGATCTTTTGCTTCAAGGTGTTTAGTATCATCTGAACAACGTCATTTTCCTTATTATGTACATCTTATTTCCTTTTATGAAATCATTATATATATTTACATTTGATGGTATATAATACATGTTGTTTTAAGCTTTCTTAAATCTCAAAGATGACATGTATGCTCATGAAGGTAAGAGCGATGTCACAACGGTCCATAAAGGCTTAGGGAAATTGATTGTTTTGGAAAAATTTTCAATTCCATAGACCTCATCTGGACATTCACGTATGTATGTCACTCTAATTTTGGTTCGGTTAATGGTTTTCTAATATGACAATATCTAAGTTCTATATTAATTGTGTTTTAGGTAAGCTGTTTTGTACTGGTAGTTCATCTAGAGAGTTTGTCTTCCATACTAAATCTGGTGACTCATTCACTGTATCCTTTACGAGTTTAGCTATAGTGAAAACGTTGTTGCAAGAAGGTGTTAAAAACCTTACACCTGAGGGAAGAAGTATCACTGTTTCAATTGGTGTGTTCGAATATGTCAAGACCCTTCTCGGGAATCCAAAATCAGGGGCTCATTTACCTTTACCGACTCTCATGTCACTTGGAATCCAAAAAAATTATTATATTATTGTCATTTATCGATGCGATACACTGGACTCAGCTTTAAAGTTCATTTATTGTTGTATCTGTAAGAATTTGTCAAACAACCTCCTCACTAGCTAGGGGTCAAATTGCATCTTATTAAGTGTGGGTTGTTATTATTCTTGTTCTATGACTGTAACAATTGTTAACCTTCTAATTCAAAGTTTCTACTTGAATATGATATTCAACAAATCACATTATTTCCTTTTACATATATTGTATAAAATATTGAATTCAAATTCTTATATTTCTAGAAAATTCAATAAACAATAAATTTCAGGTAGAAATATGCCATCAAAGAGACAACGTGATGTAATGCGGCCCAGGTTCAGACGCATGTTTGGAGGTACTTACTGTGAAGGTACCATCACAGTCTACAGCTGCAACTGAGTCACCTCCTCCCCCTCTAGGTCCTACAGTTGCAGATGATGCATCACTTATTGTTCCTCATGCTACACTATCTACCACTCCTACATCATCCACTACCCCTATATCGGATGAAGGAGACGACCACCAGCTTAGAGTTGAGGGACTTGATGGAAGAACGTACATAATAATTGTCAATAATCTGTAAGTGAAATTACATGAAAAACTATATGTTTATAATTAAGTTATAGGTTTAAATTTTTGCAAATGGTATAAAATCATTTGTTCTTATATTGGGTTGATTCCGTCTGAACCGTGTTCCAGAAATATAACATCTAAATTTAAAGAAATGATTGATCTTGATGGTTATGTATGGAAGAATATCTCTTAGGCTACAAAGGCATTTTACTTTCAGGAGTTTGAGGTATAATAAAAATTATTTTATTTTTTATTTGATTTGTATACATTAATTAGATAAATATTATTACATTATAAGTATTTATTGAATTTTTGCCTTTTATTTCATAAAGGATTTTTTTGGGATTCTAATTTCGATGCAATCATACATAATGTATGGGAAAGATGAGCACTTATACATTATCGTGACTTTATTCGTGTTATACAAAAGGCTGGTGTATGACCGCCTTATATTTCTAAGCAAATATGAATTTGTTGGCAGGAGTATTGGACATCACCTGAGGCAATGTCCATCTTTGAGCATAACTTGACCAACAAACGTGAAGGACCGGGGGGAGAGAGTCTTCTTGTACATACAGGAGGATCAATTACCCACAACGAGCATGAAGAGAGACTTGCAAGTATCTAAACTTTACACTTATATTCTAATTGTTTTACTTTGCTGTATTTCAATTTAAATTGATGTATGAATATTGGAATAAAAATATGTGTATTATTGATAATGATACTGGTATAAATGTCTGGTGACATATATGGCTGTGTTGAGTTATTTTCTTTGTTTAACAAAGGGTAAATATTATAAAAATAGAGAAAACTCTGTTGAAACTTTTATAAATTCCAGATCACTTATAATATTTTATTATTATGTAGGAAAAGTCTCTAGGTATGAGGTCTACACCTCGTCAACTATTTTTGCACACTCACACCAAGAAGCATGATGGTGTGACGTTCGTCAACACCTGATATAGAGAACTGAATGTAAGTGAAATTTATGCTTTAATATTGATTCTTAATAATTATCATTTACTAATATAAATATTGCCTCCTAATAGGAACAAATACAATAAAGCATTTAGCGACAGTCTCAGCACGAACAAGCGGTTGATGAGAGTTAGAACTATCTTAATGTAGTGGGTGGTAAGGAGTGTCATGGAAGGATCTTTGGGCCAGGTTCATTTGTGAGCACATGTTATTCGCAATCCTCCATGTCCGTATAACATCATCTAGTAGACAGTTGCAAACCAATGAAATCAATCAACTTCGAACCACAGTGGAGACATTGATGGACTACATAGCTCAGCTGAGACGTGGGGTGGATGAGTTGAAGGCAAGGGGTAGCACCTCAAAGTACTCGTGGTCACCAGAACAATAGAATTGTTATATTCATTTGCTTTAAATTAAAAAGACTTATTATATACACTATAATATTTTTATTATCAATTAAGATAATTTTAACTTTGTATCATCAATAAACTTTCTGTTTAAACAAATTAAATATATAAATAAATTAAAATATTATGCACTGATAATTTATAACTGTTGAAATTATGCATTAATCATAAGATCATGAAACAAAATTTAATGTTAGGATTTTTTTAAAAATCTTTTACTTTTCATTATCAATGGAAAATACCAACCCGTTAGTAAAATGCATTATATTTATCGACAGAATAACATAAACCGTCAATAAAATGTAAAACTTTGGTAATATTAACCATCAGGATTTTCTAAACTATCGGTATACTCACCAATGGTCAATCATAACCGTTAGAAAACTCACTGACAGAATAGCAAGTACCGCCAGAAAATATTCTGATGGAATATTTAGGTCCATAAGTAAATTTACCGACGGTTCACAACAAATCCGTTAGTAAATTTACCGACAATCAAATCCATCCGTCGGTTTATTTACCGACGGTTACGAAATATGTCCATCGGTAAATTACCTACAACTGTTTTAACGACGCTGTTGTCTATCACTTGATTCCGTCGCTAATTTATATATCTGACAGAATACAAACATTTTCCGTCACTAAACGATGTTTTTCTTGTAGTGAATGTGTAACTAAGTTTAATTCTAATATAAAAAACAATTGCAATAAATGATGATAATAGAATGAATTACAACCATAATATTATAGTTATAATTAAAGTCCTAATACAACCATATGTTATATAATGAATTACAACTATAATTTTACAGTTATAATTAAAGTTCTAATACAACCAAACGTTTTATCTTTCTTTTCTTTAACTACTTGCACCTCAATACATTTTGTTTTCATATTCACGTCATAGGATGATGGCTATGTAAGTGGGACTAATATTTTTTCAATTTAACATTATTTTTATTCATGTACTCTAATTATTAAATCTTTTTAATCAATTTTTTTATTTTGCTAATCACTTTATATTAGAATTTATGTTAATACTGTTAACTGAAATCTTACGTAACATTCTAATTGGAAAACTTTTTTTGTTTCCATGACATAGAATAATTATTAAAATAAAAAAATCAATTATAAAATTAGAAATATGTTAGATTAAAATATTAAAAATATGATTATCCTTTTTACTCGCTAATATATTTTGTCTAATAACTCAAGTTTTTAGATAAAATGATTTTTTGGCATTCACATAGGTAAGAGGGAAGATATAAGAGTTTCTTCCTCGAAGATAACATAAAAAAGATAAGCTTATTGGAGAAATATTATAGAGCTAAACAACTTTACAAGCACAAGAAAGTGATTTTGCTAATCGACCCCTTGCTTTATTCACGTGAAACAGAGCCTCTTAAATAGGCTTTACAAGAGTTGTAATTTGAAATAAACACTAACAATCTATCATCTACGAATTCTAGTTGCTCTAATTAATTCATGTAGGAAATAGGAAAACTAACAACTAGTGAATGTCCTAGCTTATTTTACGGTAACAACCTAACAACTAAATTGTTGAAAGTTTAAATTAAACCTAACTTCTAACACTCCCCCTTCATTCAAACTTGGAGACTCCCAATTATGCACAAATAAACTCATGTTTCTTTTGTGGCAAGCTCTTTGTCATTAAATTTGCAATTTGCTCTTCGGTTCCACAACTCTCCAATCTGACTTCTCCCTTTTTCATCAACTCTCGAATGAAATGATGTTTGATTTCCATATGCTTGGTACGACTATGAAAGATAGGATTTATAGCTAACATTATGACTGACTTGCTATCACATAAAATATTAGTTGCTTCAACTTGCTCTTGTCCCAGATCACATAAAATCCTCCTTAACCACACTACTTGACAAGCAGAGCCTGTAGCTATTACATACTCTGCCTCAGTAAATGAAAAAGCTATAGTGGCTTACTTCTTATAACACTAAGAAATTGCAGTTGTTCCAAGAATGAAGCAATTTCTGGAAGTGCTTTGTCTATCTTTAATCAAACTAGGCCAATCACTGTCTATATAACCTTTAAGACTAAACTCATTTGTTTTCGAAACTAGATGCCAAACTCCTTTGTGCCAGCTAAATAACGAAGAACTCTCTTGGTTGCACCAAAGTGATGTTTGGGCGGTGTATGCATAAACCGTGAAAGGACACCAACTAAAAAACTTATGTTAGGATGAGAATGAGTTAAATAAATTAATCTCCCATTCAAGCATCTAAACAAGCTTCCTTCTGTTGCTCCTATATCATCTTCTACTTGAAGCTTCTCATTAGTGTTCATAGGTGTGATGGTTGTTTTGCATCCCATCATGTTAAACTTCTTAAGTGTATCTTTAACATACTTCTTTTGTGACATAAAAATTTCAGCATGTGTTTGAACAATTTCTAAGCCCAAAAAGTAGCATAGTTTTCCTAAATTCATCATCTCAAACATATTTTTCATAAACTTCCTAAACTCATATATAAGATGTAACGAAGAACCATTATACATCATATCATCGACGTAGAGACTTACTATCACCACATCATTCATACCTTGTTTTTTAAGATACAAGGTTAGATCATGTATACTCCTTTCGAACTCGTTATTTTGAAAGAACTCATCTATCTTTTCGTACCATGCTCTAGGGGCTTGCTTTAACCCATAGAGTGCCTTTTTCAACCGAAAACTTTATCTTGATTCCTTGAATCTTCTAAGCCTGGGAGTTAAGTTACATACACTTTTTTCTTGTAAATCACCATTTAAGAAGCCAGATTTTAAATCAAATTGGAACACTTTCCATTCCTTATGTGCTGCGAGTGCTAAAACAATTTTCACTGTTTCAAATCAAGCTACTGGTGAGAACGTTTTCTCATAATCGACGCCCTATTGTTGAGCATAACCTCTAACTATAAGCCTTGCCTTATGCTTTTGAATACTCCCATATGCCAACAATTTAGTTTTAAAAATCCATTTCAGACTGATATCATTTTCACCTTTAGGAAGATTGGCTAGTTCCCAGGTATAATTTTTCTCAATAACATGAAGTTCTTCTTCCATTGCTCTCTACCATTCCTTCTCTTTCATTGCTTCCTCTACTATGATTAGATCCCCTGCGAATAGAATCAATGTTGAGGTCACCGCTCTTTAAATTTTGAATTGACGTCGAGGAATTCTACCACACTTACTTCTATGCAATTGGTTTGATTCATTAGGTGAAGACTTTTTGAATGAGGAAGTTCAGCTTGACACTAGACTTGACCTTGTTGGAGTTGACTTTTGTGAGTTGTAGGAGATGGTATTATTGCCTCTTCATTTACTGTAATGTCTTCCCCTTCGTTTATTTCCACTTGAGCATTTGACTTCTTGATTTTTTCTTCCCATAAGTAGTAGCCTTATTCGTTAAATACAACGGTCCTACTTACTGAAATCTTGCCACTTAGGGGATCATATAATCTGTAAGCTTTAGAATGCGAAGAATAATCGATGAAGATGTGTCTTTGTGATTTCTCTTCTAGCTTGTGCCTATCAGTTGTATGCAAAGTATAAAATATGCAACCGAAAATAGTTACGTGACTCACCAAAGGTTTATTTCCATTCCAAGCTTCATATGGCATTTAATTTCACAGAGCTTTTGTAGAAGATATGTTGAGAAGATACACTGCCATTGCTACACCATCATCCCAGCAACTATTAGGAAGCCCCTTTGATTTTAGCATTGATTGAGCCATCTCAACCACCATTCGATTTTTTCACTTAACCACCCCATTTTGCTCCGGAGTGTATAAGGCAATCAGCTCTCTTTTAATTCCTTGGTCTTCAAAAAAAGTCACAAACTCTTCAGATAGAAACTCTCCTCCACTATCAGTTCGAAGTACCTTAAGGTTTTTTCCACTTTATTTTTCTGCTATTGCTTTAAACTTCTTGAAATATTTAAAGGTCTAGGACTTGAGTTGTAGAAAACACACCCAGCTCATTCTACTAAAATCATTAGTGAACAATAGAAAGTACTTACTTCTAGACAAGGATTTAGCCCTCATAGGACCACAAAGATCAACATGAACCAGTTCTATCAGATCTTCTGTATGGCTGGACTTGCCAATAGGGAATGCTTTCTTGACTTGCTTCTCTATCATGCATGCTTCACACACTTTTTGTAGAGGCGCGATGGAAGGTAAGTTGCTGATTATGTTGTTGTTTTTCAACAGCTGTAGACCTTTGACATTTAAGTGCCCGTACCTGAGGTGATATAACTCACTTTCTCCCATGATCTTGTTTATCATTGCTGCATCTGTAGAGAAATCATGGGGAACCAACCTATTGGATGACATGTGATCACATGTTAGAATTTCATCTTTGTATTTTATCAAACATTTTGCATTTTTAAACACAACCGAATAACCTGACTCTATTAGTTGCCCCACACTTAATAAATTATTTGCAAGACATAGAGCAAAGTGCACATCTTTAATTAACTTCTTTTAGTTACCTATAGATACCACCTCAGTCTCTCGGTCTTCAATTTGGAGTTGTTTGTCATCACCAAGCCAAACATGCGACCTTATTGATTCATCAATATCCTTGGATTTGGAGTTGTCACCAATAATGTGATGCGAGCAGCCACTTTCAACATACCATATATCATTAGCAACAACCTCTATGCTTGACTGAGCCATGAATAAGAAGTCATCTTGTTCTTCATCCTCCTCATCATAATTAGCTTCTTCTAGCTTGGACCACCAAAATTTGTCTGTGTGTCCATTTTTGTTACAATAGGAATAATGTAAGGAACTGCTCCTTCCACTGCCTTGGCCTTCACCTCAAAAACCTAGTCTACCTCTTCTTCTAGCACATTGATTTGATGACTCTGACTCCCTTTTGATCTAGAATGCCTTTTCTTCTTTTTTTTTGTAGCAGTTCTGTTGATCCTAGCCTTATATGCTTATAAAGACCCCATCAGTTCATCCAATGAAAAAATAAACAAATCTTTCGATTCCTCAATTGCAGCTACTACATGATCAAATTTAGGAGCTAAACTCCTTAAAACTTTAGCTAAAACAGTTTCATATGTGATTTTCTCAATGTAAGAATGCATTTGAATTATGATTGCAGAGACTTTTGCTAGGTATTCTTGGACTAATTCTTTGCCTTTCATACATGAAGTTTCAAATCTCGTCGAAGAGATTGAAGTTTAATAGTAATTACCTTTGTCGATCCTTGATATTTAGTTTTCAATATCGACCAAGCTTGTTTGGCTGACATGGTAGCAGTTATTATAGAGAATATTGAATCATCCACTACTTGTTGGATGAAGAAGAGGGCTTTTGAATCACGTTTTTTATTGTCCTTTAGACGAGGCTCATCATCGCTGGATTCTATTTCCACGAGATCCCAAAGATCCTGAGATCTGAATAGCATCTTCATCTTTATACTCCAAAACTCATAGGAGTCACCTTTGAAAATTGGTATATGTGGTTGTGAGACACTGAGAGAGTTGAAGTTGCTACTATTGTTTGCAAACAAGAAGAATTTTATGTCCAGTTCTAAGATAACCTGACTCTGATACCACTTTGTTGGAAAAATATTATAGAACTGAACAACTTTAGAAGCAAAAGAAAGTGATTTTACTAATTAACCACTTACTTTATTCATGAGAAATAGAGCCTCTTAAATAGGATTTACAAGAGTTGTAATTTGAATTAAACACTAACAACATATCAGCTACTAATTCTAACTACTGTAAATAATTCATCTAGGAAATAGGAAAACTAACAACTAGTGAATGTCCTAGCTTATTTTACGGTAACAACCTAACAACTAAATTGTTGAAGGTTTGAATTAAACCTAACTTCTAACGAGGCTAAATTGATACACATTTATTCAAATTTCACCAAATTTGTTAAAGGCTTAAATTTAAAGAATATACAATATGAGTGGATCTAAATACCAAATCACAAGGTGCTGGTTGGTTTTCTCTCAACTTATTTTGGAGGTTTTTGTAGTGCGAAAAATTGTAAAAGTATTAATAGAGCTTCAAAGTTAGAAAAGAGAGAAAACATGGCTTAGGATAAGGACTGTGACTCGAGTAATCATACTTCAATTAGAATCAAGGGTCATCAAAATTGTGCAAGTCCTTTCTCGGCACCCTTAGGCGCAAGATAATATTTTACAAGATTCAGATATTGTAAAAGTATATTACTAATAAACTAGTTCAAAAGTAGGGTGTAATTAAGTTGTTTTTTTTAATATTCCTGGAGATACTGAAAACTACTCATCTAATAGGGTAAGTAGATCTTCAGTGGACATTTTAAGTTGAAAACCAAAATATGTGATTGGAATAAGATTGCTGCTTAAGAAATGTGGGTGAAACGAGTCAAAAGATATGGTTGTGTTCATATTGATCATCATAGAGGCTTATTAAGGTTTGTTTCAAAGGAAATTACTGCTACTGCAAAAATAAAGGAGGCAAGCAAGAAATTTGCAAAATTTAGAGAAACAGTAGGTTAATAGTTTTTATTCAATGTGTAGCTTATACAAATCGGATTGCTAATTTATAGGCTAATAAATAACTAAATGTAGAAAATTAAGCTACTTTTAGTAATTTATATTAACTAAAAATATTTAAAAAATCCTCAATAACTAGCTAATCAATTAACTAATTTTGAGAATTTGATGTAGTATTTTTTTACAACAGATTTTAAATCATATTTTTTTGCAACAAATTTTGAATCATATCTCCAACACCTCCTTTATTCAAAATCACAAACTCCAAGCAAGGATCTAAGAAAAGCATGTCTTTGATTTCATAAAGTTTTGGAGAAGATATCTGCAGATTGGACATCAATGTGATAGAACTTTATAGTTATTTCTCCTTTGGCCACCAATTACCTAATAAAATGAAATCTTAGCTCAATATGTGATAGATTGGATTCCTTGCTATGACAATTGTTGATTTATTATCACAATAAAGTTCATTTCCCTTCTCTTGCTTTTATTGCAAATTACACATCATTCTTCTAAGCCAAATGCATTGACACGCTGTTGCAGTGGTAGCAATATACTCTACCTTTGCTATTGATAATGTTGTCATTGGTTGTTTCGTAAAGCACTATGTGACTACACCTAACCAAGTCCAAATACATTCCTAGAAGTACTTCTTCTATCATATGATGAGGTAGCCCAATCATTATTCATAAAGCCAATCAATCTAAAATCTCTTATATGAGTGTACCAAATTCTATAATTCAAAGTGCTTGCATTGTACCTTAAATTCCTTTTTGCTATTCCATAATGTCGCTTTGATGGACTGCATATGAATCTTGACACTACCACCAATTAAGAATGAAATGTCTAACTTTATATTAGTTTAATATATCAATCCACTAGTGAAGCTTATAAAATGTCTTTCATTTGCAACTTCAACTCCATCTTCTTGCATCAATTTTTTATTCTTATTCATCAAATTTGCCACCATCTTGCAATTCGACATGTTGAATTTCTTTAATAAATTAGTTGTGTATTTCTTTTGAGAAACAAACATCCCATCTTTATCTTGCAAAATCTCTAATCTAAGGTAATAATACAACAATCCTAGGTTTCCAATTTTGAAGGTGCCCATCATATTGTATTTGAATTCTTTTACAAGTGCTAAATTTGAAACCATATAAATTATATCATCAATATATAAGCACATTATTAAGAAAGCAACTTTACCTTGCTTCTGTAGATAAAGAGTGAGCTCATTTGCACTTTTCACATAACCATTTTGTTGTATCTTGCTTTTGAGGCTTGCTTTAAGCCATAAAATGCCTTCTTCAACATGTACACCTTTTCTTTTTTTCCATAAATCACAAAGCTTTCTACTTTTGTAATGTCTTCTTCTTCAAATTCTCTATTAAGAAATGTCGAGCTTACGTCAAGCAAATACACCTTCCATTTAAGTTGAGTGGTCAAAGCCAAAAAAAGTCTTACAGTTTTGAATCAAGTTATACGAAAAAATGTCTTCTCATAATCAATCCCTTGCGTTGCGTTTGGTTACTGTCTCCAGTATGCAAAGACGGAACGAGACAAAAATTTGGAGACAGAACAGAACAAAAATTAAACACAGTGAGGTGTTTGGTTGTGATGGACAAAATAGATAAAATTGTCTCCGTCTCGAGGGCAGAAATGTGTGTGGCTGCAGTTAACAGAACATAAAAACAGTATCAATAACTAAAATACCCTTGCAGTATAATATGATTGGAAATATGTAATTCATTGATTATTTGTTAACAAATAATAATAATAACAATAAGAATAAGAAATTAATTTCGTATAGTAGTAGTAGTAGTAATAATAATAATAATAATAATAATAATAATAATAATAATAATAATAATAATAATAATAGGTACAAAATTAATAATTAGTATATGATTATAATAACTTACATA
>JAOQMP010000002.1:675882-688242 GCA_027563575.1 Erythroxylum pedicellare
AGTTACCCCTACCCCTACTATGGTTGCTCCTCCTCCGAAAGGAACAAACTCTTCTGTAATACAATGCTAAAGAAATTAGGAAAACATGGAAACAAGTGGTTAGGGATAACTCAGACTCCTCTTTGGTTTTCAGCCCTCCTGTAGAGATGAATGGTAAACTAATAGTGGATCCTAGTTTAGAAGTTTTACAGCAAGGAGCTAAGACATGGGAAGCTGCATTTGTGGGATTTTTCATGAAAAAGGCTTCCATTTTCGGTTATACAAGTATGGGCCATGAGGAATTGGAAAGGAAGAGGGCTAATGGAGGTAATGCTAACCGATGAAGACAACATAATTTGTACCTTTTTTTCCAAATCAGATGCTCAAAAGGTAATAGAAGAGGGTCCTTGACATACCTCTTAACTTCCTCTTTTCTTGAAAATTGGCATTCGGGTATGAAGCTTGAAAAAATTAGAACGAAGAACATTTCCTTATGGGTGAACATTCACAATATCCCATTGGAGTATTGGACTACAAAGGGGTTGAGTATGCTTGCAAGCTATTTGGGGAAACTGATTTGCATGGATGAAAATACTGCATTGAGGAAAAGAGTGGGTTTTGCTCGTTTATATATTAGTATGGATATGGCTAAGGAAAAGAAGGATAGTATTCCTATCTTAAGATTGGCGGATCAAAACTCTCTAAGAGAAGATAAAGTCCTAGTGACTTATCAATAGAAACCATCTCTTAGAGCTCAAGGCATAGAATGGAAACCGACAGGAAAGCTCTTCATCAAAGGTGATTACTAGGAAGTGATGGGAATAGAAAAAATTGAAACTAAAAATATTAAAGAGACGGAGGAGATAGAACAAGTAGCAAAAAAATCAAGATCTGGTTCAGATAGTAAATGACTCCCCTAAAATAAGGAAACACATCCCGAAGGAGAAAAATGCAGTTCCTGTTCAGCAGAAGGGAATTTTTCATAATCCATCAGAAGATTTCTGCAAGTCTACTATGAATAAAGAAGAAAATGATCTAGAATCTATTGGTACTATTCAAAATGAGGGATTTTTGGAGGTTAAACCAAATGAGCAAAGTCTATCAAGGGTTGATGTACTAGATGGAAATAATCAAGAGGAGTAGTTTGATCAGGTAACCTATAGGAAAAGTAGTAGGAGCAATAAGCAAAGCTCCAAATATAAAGCCGATTGATTATGACTTTGATAGTTTGGAATGTGCGTGGAATAAATAATTAAAGCTTAAGGCTTTAAGGGATTTTGTGCTAAAGGAAAAGCTGTGGGTTTTTTGTATGTTGGAGACTAAAATTAGAAAAGAAAATCTAAATAAATTGAGTTGTCTAGGCAACAACTGGCAGTTCATTACTAACCATCAAAGCCATGCTTATGGAATGATTATTATAGCTTATGATGGTAACTTTTAGAAACTAGAAGTGCTGAATCTAGCCAGCAGCATATTCACACTATGCTTTATTTCAAAATAGAAATTCTTGGGTTTTAGCTATTTTTGTCTATGAACGTTGTGTTACAAAGAACTGACTTATGGAATTCCTTAAGAAGGATAAAGGCTTCAGTAAATTCCCCTTGGATGGTAGGTGGGAATTTTAACACTACTTTGTACAGATCAGAGGCTGAAGGTAACTATAACCTACTCAACTACTCCCCATATATGTTTGATTGTATGCAGGAGGTGAAATTTATTGATCTACAAGCTGAAGGTCATAAGTTTACTTAGACAAATAAACAAAGTTCTAATTGGCATATAAGGAAAAAACTAGATAGAGTTTTGGTAAACGTGGAATGGCTATATTCTTTCTCAAGAAGTTCAGTGAAATTTCTAGACCTTGGTATCTTAGATCACATTCTTATAAAGATAGTAAACTTGTTCACCTCCTCCGGAATCCATCATCCTTTCAGATTTAACAATTTTCTGGTTAACATGGAGGGTTTTCAAAAAGCAATACAAAAGGGTTGGAGCATGGATGTTATGGGACTAAGCAATACATTTGTATCCAAAAGCTCAAGGCTATGAAACAGGAGCTGAAGATTCCTAATGGTAAGAGAGGTCTGAATCCTACACAAGAGATTGAAATATCTAGGTATAAACTCTCTTCTATTCAAAAAGCATTGTCAAAAAACCCCATGACTAGAGCTTTAGCTACAGTCGAGAAGGAAGCTCTTAAAAACTGTTTGGAAGTTGTGGACAATCAACACTCTTTACTAAAGCAGAGAGCTGGAATAAATTTGCTAAAGAGGGAGATAGATGTATAAGGTTTTTCTTCAATTTTATGTTAGCTTGAAATAAAATTAACAGAATTACCTCCATTAAAACAGAAGCTGGAGTGGAGGTTTTCAGACAAGATGATTTAGCTAAGGAAGTTATGAATTTCTTCAGCAATCTACTTGGACAAGATTCTCTCCCATCTGACTTAGATTACAACCTAAGTTAGCTTGTAACCACTAAGATTCCTTATCATAAAGTTAATGGGTTAACAAGATCTGTTACAGATCAGGAAATAGACAAGATCATCTTCAGCATGAATGGATCTAAAGCTCCAGGATCGGATGGATTGAATGGTGTTTTCTTTCAGAAAACTTGGAATAGTTTGGGGGGCTAGTCAAGCAGGCAGTATAAGAGTTCTTCCTAAAAGAGGTTTTACTAAAAGAATAAAAAAGATATTCATATGCCTAGTCCCTAAAAACTCCAGCCCAAAGACTTGGAATGTCTACAGACCTATATCGTGTATAAATTTTCTCTACAAGATCATTGCTAAGATTTTGAAAAATAAACTGAAGGAGGTCCTAAAATTTCTCATCAGTGAGAATCAGGGGGCTTTTATGCCAAGCAGAGATATAGGTAATAATATTTTAACTGTTCAGGAGCTCTTAAAAGAGTATATCTGCAGGAGAAGTCCCCAAAATTGCATATTAATGTTGATCTACGAAAAGCTTTCAATAGTCTAAATTGGGGATTTATGCTAAAAACATTGGAGATAATGAATTTCCCCTTATTTTTCATCAAGTGGATCCAATAATGCATATCTACTGCTTCCTATGGGATATTGGTTAATGGTTGCCCCACGGGAATGTTCAAAAGAAAAAAAGGTCTTAGGTAAGGGGATCCCCTTTCCCCTACCTATTCCTAATCTGTATGGAAGTCCTCACTCAGCTACTTAAGCACAACACTTCAACTAATCCTAAATTCAGATATCACTCCAAATGTAAGGAAATTTCTCTAACCAGTTTATGTTTTGCAGATGATCTTATTCTCCTAAGCAAAGCAAATTTTCAATCAGTCTCTCTTCTGATCAAATCACTCAATCAATTTAAGGAGATGTCGGGATTATATGTCTATATTCACGAAAGCTTTATCATACCCTCCAAGAGTGCTTCTCATCTCTCAAATGATTTAGCTCAAGCTACGGGTATGGAAACTAAAGCCCCTCCTCTACATTACTTCGAGATAACAATCTCATCTAGGAGGCTTAGATTCTGCAAATGTCTTCCTTTGATAGAAAAGATCCAGAAAAAAATTGAGATCACGAACCAATAGAGCGTTTTCTCATGGAGGTAAACTTCAGTTACTGAAATTAGTTATCATATCTATAAACACTTATTGGTGTTCATACCTTTTCCTTTCAAAAGGGTTGATTAAAATAGTAGAAAAATTGATGAAACAATTTTTATGGGGGGAAAAGAATGGAGAGAAAGGAATAGCTAAAGTAAGTTAGAAGACAATCTGTCAACCGAAAGATGAAGGTGGATTAAGACTAGAATCAATCTCTACTAAAAACAAATTTCTTATGAAAAAGAAGATTTGGAGAATCCTTAGTGATAAAAAATCAATGTGGACCAAATGGATTCATTCTTATATATTAAAAGGAAGGAGTTTGTGGGCTTTAAAAACCAAAGTCAGTTACACCTGGTTTCTTAACCAAATTTTTAGAATGAGGGAGAAGATCTACCAGCACATGACTTGCCAAATAGGGGTAGGAGACAGATTTTACTTATGGTATGATAACTGGTCAGGAAATGGTCCTTTAATACTAAATCAGATGGCAAATTCCCTTTTAAATAGATTCCCTAAGGATACTAAGCTCCAATAAATAATAAGGAATGGGAATTGGATCCTATCCTCAAATGAGACTACAATTCTACACATTCCTCAATTCAGAAGTCATGGGGGGGGAGGTAATTATTTATGGAAGGGAATCCCAATTTCTAGGATTATTGAAAAGGAAGTCAGAAAAATGAGGGGAAGGCTAGAAAATAGAGTAGGCTGGGATGCTTTGATATAGAATAAGGCCCTTAGACCTAATGTAAGTTTTCTGCTTTAGCTGGCAATGTGGGACAGTCTAAGTACTATGGATAGATTGAAATTTCTAACCTCTTATAAACTATGTATCCTATGCACTCTAGTGGATGAATCCAGAGATCACCTCTGGTTTGAATGTGGCTTCTCTAGAGGAATATGGCCAAAAATCTATATTTTATGTGCCCCTAACTTCAATTATGGCAGACTCACAAATATTATACAAGAGCTTCCTAAATTGATCATTTCAAAATATGATCAGGCTATAATACTAGTCTTGGTAGCTACATGTGTCCAAGTGATTTGGAAAGAGAGGAATAACAGAATGTTCAAAGACTAATCTACTTCAGTAACCTTTCTCTTAGATCTCACTACTGCCAGCATAAGGGAGCAACTGATTATCAATCAGATCGACCTATATTGTAGCAGGATAATGGCTTACGTATGAAGAATATAGCAATAGCTATCTCAGTTCTAAAGAAGTAGCTACTCAATCCACTATGCAGAAACCAAACTCAATCATAGCTCACAAATGAACCCAGAATATACAGGCAGATAATTGTATGCAGTTATAAGGAAATAAAGAATTTGTTTGGTCTAAAATTATTTCCCATTTCAGGGTTGAACACAACAGGAAGAACACTATACTCTATTCACCATCAATGGATTATTGTTCTTACAGTGGTTAAACAAGTGAAGTTCTTCTCAAGGAAAAGACAGGAAGAGTAAGAAAGCAATAAATTGTATACCTATTTAGGGATGTGTCATCTTCCCTTTTGGGGTAGATGCTGAAGTCCCTGTAAACCCATAACGAAACAATTCAAGACAAGTGATTTCAGATTAGCCATATCAAATTCGACTAAAAAGATTGTTAGAAGGAGTAGAGTAGTGCATGAAACAAAAATCAAGACTAATCTGAGTCGTGTTCTCCCTCATTGGACTGTAATCGAAGAGCTAAGCCCTCAAAGAGCTCCCTCCTACCTCCGGAAATGAAGCAAATTCTTAGAGATACATAAGAAGCCCTAATTCCTAAAAGATGACTGAAGGAGAGTTGATTACCTGAGAAGAATAGCCGGTTGCGCATAGATAGGAGAAGAGGTTGTTCCTTGGCGTCATCGCAAACATTGCCTCCAGAGCATCGTCAATCACATCTCAATTGTCCGACTTAATCGAGTAAAAGCTCAAAGACTCGAGAAAGTCGGGGTTCGTTTTACCCTAATTAACTAAAGTTAGGTATTGGTAGAACGTCGTTGTTTAATGCCATCCTCTTGTGTTTTGTGTATTACGTGATTCTCCCACACGTGAGAAAGACTCTTCAAAATGTAATCTTATTTGTATTTAATGAAAATTTTAATTTCTAAAAAAAGTATTATCTATCATCCTCCTACCGAACAGTCCCTTTTGAGTCTCCAAATCCAAAAGTCAGGCTTCCTTTCCTTTCAGTTTCTGGTCCGAAACCTGAAATGACTCGTTAGGCACAATAATGATTTAGCCTTCAGCAGAAAACTTTAGCTCCTGCAGAGGTGAGGTAGAAGAGATTTTATCCATATGTTTATATAAATCTCACTGGATGAGATTATCTATCAGAAAGTTAGAGCTACCAATGAATTGAAATAACATATTAAAAAGTATTTTTAAATTTATTGTTAAATTTTTAAAATTTGAATAAATTAAATTAAAATATTATTTTTGTTGAAATGACTAATAGATAAATATTCAATTTTTATTTAATGAACATATTATATTAATACAAACGGTTTATTATTATAAAAATCTAAACTTTCGTCAAATTTTCAATTATAGCTCGACTTTTAAAAAATATCAATAAAATGTCCAAATTTTTAAAATTTTCAATTGTGGCCCGATGTTAGTCTTATTGTTATCTTTGATAACATGACACTATCACGTGTCAAGAGATCCTCATTAATCATATACACCAACGTAATTGGCTTAAGTGAGTCTAATTATTGAAACCACGTCGTTTCATGATAAATTGAGACGACGTCATTTCGACAAGAGAAATTATCGTCTATTGATCCTCCCCCTCCTAGATGCATAAAATCACTCTCAACCCAGTTGATTCTCATAAGCATGTGGCACATATCGACTGAATCTCATTGCGCAGTTTGTAGAGAGGTTTTTGAATTATCAACATAGGCAAGAGAAATGCCCTGTAAGAGTATTTACCATTCTGATTGTATATTTCCATGGCTTGCATTGTGAAGTTCATGTCTAGTTTGTTGATACAAATTGCTGGCTGATGACAAGTCAGTAACGGTTAGATCGGACTGGTTGGGTTGATGATTTTGTCGGTTGCCCGGAGGAGGGTATGCGGTGGGTCAATTCACGGGTGTGAGAAGAGGTGAGTGAGAGGGATTGTTTGTTGTTTATATGGAGATGGATGATGGGTTTAACAACGGTAGTTAGCTGAGAAAAGTGAGTTGGGAACCGAGAGGTAAAGAGACAGGTAGCTGGAGAGGTGGTGGGTTCAAGTTGGTTCGTGTTTTAAGGCATTTATTTTTTTGTTTTGGAAGTGGAAATTCAACTGCTGAATTGAGATCGAGGAGGAGTAGGCCTTTAAACTTTTTTATTTCGAGAAGAAGAAGAGTTTTTACACTGGAAATCCTTAGTGGGAGAAGGAGGTGATGATTAGCAAGAAATTGAAGTAATCTTTGCACATTTAAAACTTTTTAGAAACTTTGATGTTCCTTTTCATAATTCTAACGAAGAAAGAGCGGCATGTTTATTTCTAAATTAACAAATATATTTTCTAATAAGAAGCATGTTTCTTTTATAGTTTTTAAGTAATAAAACTTATAAGCATGAGTAGAGAAACGACGTCGTCTCAGTTTTATCACGAAATAACATTGTTTCAATAATCATACTCACTTCAGTTAATTATGTTGACGTATTTGATTAATCAAGGCCCCTTGACACGTGACATGTTAACGAAGATAATGGTAAAAGTAACGTCAAGTTATAATTGAAAAAATTGAAAGTTTAAACATTTTGTTGTTATTGTTTAAATTTTAAGCTTAAACATTTTGTTGTTATTGTTTAAAATTTAAGCTATAATTAAAATTTGATAAAAGTTTCAGTTTTTTTAGTTATTAACCTTAGTAAAATAATATTTTATCATAATTTACACAAAATTTAAAAAGTTAGTGATTAAATTAAAAATGTTAAAAATTAGTATTAAATTAAAAAATTATTAAAAATTAGTCACTTTTAAATATAAAAGATCAAAGTTAATATTTTTAATATATAAGACCCTCTACTTTACAGAAATTTAGAGAGGGTTATAATGTGTATAACCTTCGGGAGTCGTAAAGGTCACAAAGGATGCTCACCCTCAAATATGTTAAATTAATCTAATCACTCGAGAGTTTATACCAAGCAGAAGTAAAAGTTGAAATAGACTGTTGAGTTAAAGAGAATCTGATTCCTGCCGGAGAGAAAAAAAAGGCTTGTCTTGTTCACTCCTCCCGAGTCTCTGTCATTGTCGGCATCACAGTAAGACAGTGGCATCGTTTTGTCATAAAACGCTCATGCTTTGATCATAATCAAGATAAACAATAGGTTGAATGTCAACAGCTGGCACCTGGCATAAGCTAGATAGGGACATTGGCATATCCTTTTGACCGTCGCACTAATCACAAAGCAGAAACTGCAGCCGCATATGAATCATTAAATTTTCAGTTGCTTCATTTAGTAAAACATCATCAATATTGTCAAGAAGACCTGTGGTCCTGGAATCATTTTCTTTCTTGAATGTCCAAGCATTGACAGTAAACAAGAAAGTCTAGATTCATTCTATTCAACGTAAGATATTTTGTCTGCTTCCCACAAGGACTGTTCCTGATTAATATTATACGAGAAAGATACTATTCTGGGCAGTTTTCATTCACTCCTAAAAATCTACAGATCGCCGGAAAAAGTTGAAATTTGGGTATTGAAATTTCAACCAAGGCATTTCAATAGTACAAGCAAAATGGTCACGTCTAAAGATAAAGTGGAGATTTAGTGACTAAATTAAAGCAGAAAACAAGTCAGGTACGTTTACGCCTATAAGATTCTGTTCACACCAAATGGAAAGCTATGTGGATTGGAAATTGTCAGGTTTTCAGAGAGTAATGCGGTTCATCAATCTGCAGATCGCTAAAGGCACTGGAAAGAGATAGGAATGAATGTCTTGTTATCAGATTTTTCGGCAAGTGATAACAATTTTTAAGCAACATTGGTTGTCTGACATAAGCTGAGGTGAAAGCAAAGCTATTATTGAGAAACACAGCTGCTTAATTCAACAGCTTTTCTTGTAGGTATCTTACATGACAAACGTGTTACTATCCTTGATTATCATCAATTGGCTCATTATCCCTACTCTCTAGTGTTCCTGCTTCTGTCACATAGTGGGAGAAGCTTAATGACCTTACAAATACACTAATTAAGTGGCGAGAAGATTGTACAACTACCTGCAATAAAGAAGATTATCAAATGACATTTTGACATATTACAGTTACAATCACGAATCATCAAATTTTGTCGCCTTCAAGAAGTGGGTTCTGACCCACTTGAGATGTGATTCGCATGATTATTCTACTGTTGCTAATGCACGATTAATTAATAATAATTAGTCGTAATATGTCATCAACAACTATAATTTTACAACAAACCCTTGGAGTTTACAGTTATGTTGGTTTTCAGAGCCCAATATGGGTCATCAAGGCCTAACTTCTGCATTTTCAGGCTTCCTGACTGAAATTTCTAAGGGTGAAGTTTTGCTGGGATTAAATACCATTTATCTTGGCCTAATAGCTCACGTTGAAGATAAGAGATGGAGATGGGCCTGATCAGACGAGATACAAGACTAACACAGGCTCAGGTTAAATATAAGAAGTATCATTTATGTTGCTTTAGTAGTTTAAGAACCTCACCAACTAGAAAATGTTGATTTAGCTAATTTATTACAATTATATGTAGGAGAATAAAGTAAAGATTAAAAGATTAGGAATTAGTACTGTTAGATTCAGTTGATATCTGCTTGGAAAGGGCAAGAAGGAAGCGAGTGAGGGACTTTCTAGCAGCCATTATAGCCTTTTCCATTTCCTGCTCGTCATCCTCAGTATTAACCCTACACTCTTCAACTGAATGCACTCGTCGGACGAGCTTGCGCAGCTCCTGTTCAAAAAGATGCCATAAAAAGTGAGATTAATTTAGATGGTCTGATGTCAGTATAAAAAGCTGATGAGCAGAAAAAACAAGTAAAGGGCTATGTATTAACTTAGTTATCAAAAATGGGATGTGTAGCTTCAGACGACCACATGAATGTATGCTCTTGGCAAAATGATAAGCATACAATTTACTAATATCCGAGACTGGAAAAGGATTCAAAGACTTAGTCAATGGTATGACTTCAGGGTCTTCTGACCATGGACATGACAAGCAGAGAATATTTCATTCCAATCGAATTTGGAGGAATGTCATGCCCAAATTCTGCTATTGAAGCTAAAATCATAAAGGCTAACATCCCACTAACCTGACGATCAAAATCAAAACTTCGAACAGCATAAACTTCATTGCTGATCTCTACGTCCTTATTAATCAGTCCATCAAACCATCTAGTTGCAATTTCAATATGCTCTTGAGAATCCTAAAACATTAGTCAACAAGGAATAGGTATACATAAATATATCCTGAATTTGTATTTGCAGGCATCATTACAAATAGAAGAAACCAACGGGCATTAAAGTTGCTTTTAGTTAAGCAATGACAACCAGATGGACTAATAGTTATAGTACCTCCTCTTCCTCCTCGTATTCGATTTCTACGTCGTCAGCACTAATAATTGCCGTCTCTGCATCTATCAAACCCTGAAGCCTACTCCAGTCACCATCTTTAGTAGCATGAATCAGAGAGTCCATTAATTCAGGTTCTACCTCACGCAACAGTTTCCCTGTTAACACTTTTAATAAACATATGAGAAACAATACATGCACGACGTAAGACAACGTAAGTTTCCCACCAACATATCTAACATATGTAACAATCTGTAGCATCTTGTGGAAGATGTATTGACAGTAACATAAGCACAAATGGCAAGTAAGTACGCGAAGTATATAACATATGTAAGTTTTAGTTATGTAACATACCTAACATATGTAATCAAACAACTAAGATTACTTTAAGATAAGAGATTCAATACCAATATAGTTATATTGCCTCCGCTTTCCTTCTCGGACATCAGGTCCCAATCTCTGCGACAAAAAACCAAACATCTTTACTTCATTGTACTAAAAACCAAAAACCCTCTTAAACTACTACGTCCCAATGCATCATAACATCAAAACCAGAAGCTAAGATTGCGAAAAAAGGAATCACCTTTACTAGCATTAATGCATCAAGCACTTCTCTGTCGAGTGAAGCCAATCTGTAACCACAGGCATGAACATAACTCAAAACAACTTAACTAAACGTAAAAGCAAACACTCGAGCAATAGAACTACCAAAATTACATCAAAAAAATAGACGGTCAACAATTTGAAGGTCAATCTACAGAAGTATTACTTGATAATGCGTTTTATTTGCGGAGGAGAGAAGGAAGAAAGCTCCATGCCCCATCGGACGGCGCGCCGAGCTTCTCGCTTTTTCTGGTTGCGACTTTTCTTTTCGCCGGAATCGGAGTCGCTGCTATGCTCGAGATCCGACGGCGTTAAATTGGGGCTTCGTGATTCATGATGGACCTCACGAGGAGAGGAGTTCACTGTAGCGAAAGAGACGCAGGTAGATGTGGCTCTAGGGGGTACTATGAAGAATTGGGAGAGGAGATTATTGGATGCGACGCTAGAGCAGCGGTAGCAATGGTAGTGCATCAGTGGCCTTATCAGCCGAGCCATTGTTATCTGCTAGTGCTCAAACGTCGGGTTATTTCATCAGAAACAAAAGCGACCCTGGTCCGTTTGATTGAAGTAGTACTCTAGATCCACTTAGATAAGGGCAAATCCTATTTTACAAGACTAGGTCTTTTGTTCTTATAAAGACTTCAACAATAATTAATAGACATCGAAAATGTTAAATTAAGAGACTAATAATTCTTAATAGACTGTGAAATTTAGAATATTAGTATTTTTCATTAAATGATAAGTCAAATGTAGTAAAAATTAGAAGGGCTTGCACATTGATGTAAATAATAACTTCATGAAGTATTCAACACATATGCTATATATTTATTGGATTTCATTTTGTATAAAATCTAATACTTTTTGCTTTTAAAGATTTAGAAGAATTTAGGTTAAAACCCTTTAAGAGTGGTCGAGTTGGTGGAATAGAGGAACATGGGCCAAAAGCTTCTCTCTTTGACTCCCCTTACTTACGCTCTTTCGATTGAATCTGTCGTACAAGATTTGTTTAGTGCGAAGTACCCGGTTAACTTGATTTGCAGATTATTGGGTCAATCCGGAGGATTACTCAGTGCACATCTAAATGGTAGCAGTTACGGGTTCCTCCGTTCTAAAAAAAAAGAATTTAAGTTAAGATTTATAAATGTTAGTCTTATTGAATATGTTATTCATCGATGTTTTAAAGACATGATTAAAGTTCAATAATAAGATAAGAGATTTAAGATTAAAAATGTTCAACTGGAGTAATATAAGAAATTGAAAGATTTCATTGAAATTATTCGTTTGGAAATTTCCCGAAAAACTAATCATAGGTTCTTCTCTCTATCGGAACAATAGGGTCGTTATACTCATTGCTAAACTTGTTGAATAGATGAAATATAACAAAAGTATATCTTTTTTATTAGAGGTTAAGTTGATCGTCAGCAGGTAAGATAGGAGATTTAAGATTAAAAATATTCAACTGGTATTAGATTATCATAAATTCGGCTAAAGATTGAACAAAATTAAATAATTTTAAATAAATTGAAAAAAATATACTTATATATCTAAAACTTTGAAGTTTAAATAAAAAGAAATTGTTAAATGAAAAGAAATGAAAGAGGGATATAACCTTGACATATGACATATGATATAAAAAAAAATCGGTGTGAGATAC
>JAOQMP010000002.1:724634-744738 GCA_027563575.1 Erythroxylum pedicellare
GCCAAAAATGAGCTTAGAGCTCCAAATGTGATTAAGAACTAAAGGTTCACTATGTAAAATGAACCCTATATCTCTAATGGATAAAGGACAGTATAAATGAGCCCAGTATCCATAATAGATATGAGACAGTTTAGGCACTCTGTCACAACAATGTAATAATTAGAAAAGAGTCACATGAGCATGTCATATGCATTTTATTAAACAAGTTGGATTGATTGAAATGCTAAATTGTCTACTCTTGAGTGAGAATGTGATATGTGATGAAGTATGCAAATTTGTGAAATATATGTTATATTTATTAATGTGATGCATTAATTGAGTGAACCATCGATGATGGTTACCTCATTGAGTTTGCAAAATTCATCAAAATTGCAATGTTGACTTTTTAGGACCGAAAGACGATATTAGCTACTGAGGGACAATACAAGCTGTGTAGACTTTTGCTTTTGGGGACAAGAAGGAAAGGCTCAAAGGTCGGTCAACTGGATATGGACAGATTTGATACATTTTTGTGTATTTTCCTCTTTCATGTGACACATTTTGTATTAGGCAATGATGTTGTATTGGTATAAATGTTGAAAGATACATTCTAGATATTTGATTTTTATGAAATAAAATGAGGAAAACTTGGTTTTAAAATGTTGTGACCTTCTTTATGATGACTTATAAGAGGATAAAGATAGATAATGCCATGTTAAGTAAATGTTATAGTTGAACATAGCACGCCATTATCATAGATTAGATACTGGAATGTTCTCTGGGCGTCCCATTATGTACTATAGGGTAAAGGGGCGCTACACTTCGGGCTATAAGCGGGGCCACGAGCTGACCTATCCTGGCCCGTCAGGTCACAGGCCATCCTAGCCCATAGTTGGGCCGAGTCTGAGCCGTTTCTACTTAAATTTCTGTTTTAAATAATGTCCAAATTTCTTTTTTTAAAGGAGTCCAAATTTCTTTAATTATATAAATATGCATATATTTTATTCTTAATGTTTTTATTTTTTTTGTAAAAATCTTAACTAAATAAATTTTTGTTTTTAATTAAAAAAGAAAAAAATTTTAAATTAAAACTAAAAATTATAAAAGAAAAATAAAATAGAAACAGATAATTATTGAAATTTAATTCAAATTTGAAGTTTAAATTCAAATTTAGATCAAACGTAACAGTAAAACCCATAAGTTCTATGTGGTGATGTTTGGTCCATGAACAAATCCTTCTTTATGAATCTAGCAACAGAGTCACAGAGACCCAATTTGCGTGGACTAAATAGATCATGTAGATTAGGCTTCTCATGTTCACCGGGCTCGAGCCTGAAAATGGGAAACAAATTGTTTCCTCTTCATCTTCTCTTTAAATTCTATTTGAAAAAGCTTACACAATCTTTTGCCTCCTGCACATTGTCTTTCTCCATCGCAAGAAGCCAGATTGAATCTATAATTTGGACGTAACATACATGGGAAACTTTTAATCAGTTTATCTCCAGGCATTGTTCTCGTGAATGACCTGTTCCTTATTGTAGGATTCAGACATCAAAAGATAGTGAAATCACCAGACTCCTGTCTGCTATACGTATATCTACACATCACTTGGCCAAGGAGCTGAAGAAAGTAAAAAATGGAGGCTCTCAAGTCAATCCTCACAGCAACCCTCTTCTGCTATGTCTTTCTAATGGCTGTGGCGGGAGACTGGGACTCGCAGACTATTTTCTATGATTGGACTGTTTCTATGTCTCAGCGTCAGGTTCTCGGTGTCAAGAAGCAGGTTGTTGGAAATTCAGATACGTCATTTACGTTTTTTCCAGGATTTGTTGACGAGATGTTATTGTTGTTGTTGTTATTGTTTCAGGTGATTCTTGTCAATAATCAGTTCCCAGGACCAATTCTGAACGCAACAACTAACGATATTGTTAATATAAACATCAACAACAACCTGACAGACCCTTTCCTGCTGACATGGTACGAACCAGGGAGTTAAACCTTCGAACTCAGATTCAATGACGTGAGATTTTGTAAACATGGTTTAGTTTGTACGTAGGAATGGAGTGCAGCTGAGGAGAAACTCATGGCAAGATGGTGTTCAAGGGACGAACTGCCCAATAATGCCAGGCCAAAGCTGGACATACAGTTTTGAGATAAAAGATCAGATTGGAAGTTTCTTCTACTTCCCGTCTATTCTACTGCATAAAGCAGCTGGTGGGTACGGCGCTATAAGAGTGAACAATCGAACTGCAGTTCCACTTCCATTCCCGGCACCGGATGGAGATTTCGATGTACTCATTGGAGATTGGTTCAACTCTGACTACAAGGTATTGTCTATTGATTTATCACAAGTATGCATAATTTTTCTTATGTTTCTGCTCCAAAAATGATTGGAAGTGCACTTCTGAAATGTGTTACGTATATATTTGTATACATCTGCCCTGTAACTTTTGTTTCTCAACAGTATTTGAGATCTTTGCTTGACGAAGGGGACAATTTGCCAGCACCTGACGGAATTCTCATAAACGGACTCGGTCCTTATCAATCTGTTTTTCGATTTGAGACAGGTCAGTTGGACTCGTTTTTCTGCGGAGAACTTCTTGTATAATCTTTTTGTGACAGGATTTTGTGGATACATAGACAAGCCAAATCCTGCCTATAGTTGGATTTTCATTGCAGGGGCTACGTACAGGCTGAGAATCTCCAATGTGGGTTTGAAAACATCACTGAACTTCAGAATTCAGGATCATTTGCTTCTGTTGGTGGAGACTGAAGGTTCATACACTCGTAAACAATACTTAAGTAGTTTGGACGTTCACGTTGGTCAGTCTTATTCAGTTCTAGTCACAGCTAAGAATCAGAGCGGAGACAAATCCTACTACATGGTTGCAAGTTCTCGCTTCACTTCAAAAGAGCTTTTTGGTATTGGTATCGTCAGGTATCCAGATTCTAAAAGCAACCCCTCTGGTTCTCTTCCATCAGGACCACCCCTATATGATTATATTTACTCCATTACTCAAGCTCGAACGATCAGGTTTGCAGGTTTTTTTTTCTTTTCTTACTGTAATCCTATCTGAGAACGAGATTATGTATAGAATGGTAAAGAATCCCAAACATTTTTGTTTGATCAGGTGGGATCTGGCAGTAGGAGCTGCTAGGGTTGATCCACAAGGTTCATATCGTTATGGTAGTATCAAGGAATCGCGTACTCTAGTCCTTCAAAGTGGTGTTATGTTCGATGGGAATCGAGTCAGGTACACGATCAATGGGATGTCTTACGTGAATCCAGACACACCACTGAGCTTGGCAGATCTGTTGCATGTCAAAAATGTGTATCAGACAGGACTAATTCCTGAGAAACCAATCGGCAGCTTGATCCCAGGATTGGGAACTCCTGTTATTGATGTTATTCACCGCAGTTTTTATCACATAGTTTTCGAAAATCCTCTTTCGAAATTGCAAACATGGCACCTTGATGGCTACAACCTTTTTGTTGTGGGGTAAGTCTTCCTTTTTTCCAATGTTATGCTCAATTTTATCAGGAAATTTTCAGGCATTGATAAAAAAAGTCTAACCCTTAACTTAGCCCGGTTTGACCTGGATGTACCCAAATTTGGACTGAATCTTGATTTTTGACCTGATCAAGATTCATAAATTTGGTCGGGTCTGAATCTGATCCATTGCCATCTCTAGCTCTGACGACCTTAATACTGTTACAGCATGGGATTTGGGAAATGGGAGGAGAGCAGCAGAAAGACATATAACATGATCGATGCAGTTCCTCGTTCAACAGTTCAGGTTTTATTTACTTGCATAAAACTTGAAATATAGCTTATTATGGTTTAAAAAAAAACCTGACATGACATGAAGCCGATGTCCTGTTTCTTCGATGGTGAGCGCAGGTATGTCCATACTCGTGGACAGCAACTTTGGTAATGTTGGACAATCCAGGAATCTGGAATCTGAGATCGCAAGATGCAGAATCCTGGTATCTTGGACAAGAGCTATACATAAGAGTCAAAGATTTTAGTGTAGCTAAGCCTAACCCGTCAGTCCCTGGTAAAGACGAAGCTCTTCCTCCTCCAGCAAATGTTATCTTATGCGGGAGGGCTTATTTGGAAAACTGAAGCTCCGTCTCATGAAAAAGTGGAGGATTAATGTTGTTGATTCTCGTAGTTCCATGTAAGAATGGCTACCATAAACATGGCACTGTGAAAAGAATCCATGAGCATGTTAAAGGATACCAATTCTAATTAACTAATTAAAAGTTATTGCTATTTTAAGTTAATCTTAAGTTCAAGTTTCGAAAATATAATCCGACTTAAATATAATCCGATTCATTATTATCACTAATTTAGAATGACGATTGAATTATTGGCTTGTTCTTAAAACCACATCGTTAGTGGACCAAGAGAGAGGTCAACGTTGTGAATACAAATAGATGGACAGAGATGGAAACAAAAGTATGATCCTTCAGGCAGCAAACGGGATATGATGAGTGGTCATAGCTCGCTAATGAATTTGCGAGAGGAGTGTCCGCCCAGAAGCCTGGTTACGACAAACTGGGCACTCCCATCGTTAACCATCTGATCCCAATATCAAGAGTCAAAATCGCAAACCCAGTTGCGAGCCTTTGTTATTTAGAGGTGCGGGTTGATTAATTTAGGAAGGTTTCAATGTTCTTGAAAGGATCTTTTTAATTTGCGAGTTATCTACGATGTTGAATCGACGTAACAAACTTGCAAGATTCACTGTACTTTCCTTAAGTGGATGGATTTTGGTGTTAGGGAAGCACTAATTGAGTCAGGTACTAGCAGAGACTCGGATGGAATTCGATAAATGGTTGAAAGTGATAAATCTGGTAAATGGGCCATAACCTATAGGTATGTACATGACAATTTAATGAAAGAATATACACATCAAAAAGCTCGGGAAGCGAAATATCCTATCAAGGAATCGGTTATGGAGGGTCTTGGATGAGAGATTCTAGACATCCATATCATCTACACTAGTAGTAGCCTTGGGATGCTCTGAGTTTACTTGAGAGTTTCTGCTGCTCCTGCTCACTGCCAACACTTTGCTTCTTCTCCTCCCAACGGCAAAGTCTTCGCTTTTGCTTATGCCTGGAACTTTTCTCGTCCAATTTACCTTGTCTAACATGTCTCTATCTTCTTGAGAAAGATGGGTAATGTAGTTTTTCAAGGATGAAACGCGATGCATATTGGTGGGGAAGATTAGTCCCTTGGTTGTTGAAGATCGAGCAGGCACTGCATTGAATCCAAAATCTCGATTTCTGACTCTGTTTATTAATGTATGTAGCCATGTGATCACTTCGAGAATGCATTCATCAGTTTTGTCCTTATCAGCGTGATAAAGTGTCTGGAGGCGGATCAGGTTGCTCGATTTGCCAGTACTCTTGCCAAGATCATTCCTGTCAGAGAAAAAACAAACTATCAGGAGTCGTTCTGATGACAAGTTCATTCTGTGGATCATCCCTACAGAGAGAGAATGTGGTTGTGTAGATCAAATGTACATAGAGAAGCGACTGACCCAGTGTTTGCCCATTCTCCAACCCATCCAAATCCCTGATGTGCCCTGTTTTCAATTGTAACAGCTAGTAAGAAAGGAATATTAACAAATGAAGCAGGAAACAGAACTTCATATTCAGCCTCTGGAATAGGGGTGGCAACAGGGTTCGGTCTGATCCAAGCCAAAGTCAGCATAGAAAAGTCCAATTTAACTTTCGAGTTGGGCCGAAGCCGAATCAAAGCTCGGGTTAGTGGAGTGTACATAAAAGATTTGAAGTTGCCCAGCCATTGTCACCACTTATATGGAGCATAATATGCATACAATGGAAGTGCAGGGAATATAGAGAATTAGAACACTGATTGAACCTACTTGGTTGTGTTGGTAGCAACAGGTACAAGCCAATGTAGAGTCTTCTCCATTTCAGCTTTTAATTGAGCTATGTTGAGCTGCGGAAACACATGCAGAAAGCAATTTAGGTTGCAGCATCAAGCATTAACATGACTTGAAGAAATGCAAATACCGCAGAAAGCAATTTAGGTTGCAGCATCAAGCATTAACATGACTTGAAGAAATGCAAATACCTCTTTCTTGACATCAACCCTTAGTATGCGAGAACGAAGAGCTTTCTTAACACCGGCTGGCAACCCCTGATATAAAGTGTCCCGTATATGTGGAGGAAGGGAGGTTGGCCGAGATGCCTGAAGACATTGTTTTTGTCAAGGTGAAGAATTTAAGATAGGAAGCTGACTAATTTAGAGATATTATTCAATAAACTTACGATATTCTCTATCTGGTTGATTACATTAGCATAGTGCAATGCAAGACCAGCAGGGCCTAACCTTTGAGGATTCTTGCTGGCCTCCTCGCCAGTCAATGTAGCACCTGCAAGAGTTTATTAAACTTAGAAAAGGATTTATCACTTTGAATGAACATGTTCTGAATCTGATGAGAGGTATTGTCTATAGGATTTGTCAATCGTTATGAATCTTCGCTAGAAATTAAAAATGGAATTTGTACCATTATTTCCAAATGCTTCAGATATAGCTTGGTGTAGATAGGTAACAACATTGACAAGCTTCTCCATGATCTGTGGAAGATCGTGTGAGTGAAGTTATGAGATAGGATGTGAAACTGTGACGATCAATACAAAAATTCAAAACCAAGTTGCTTATTGGCATCTAGATCATCATACCAGATGAAAGTTGCAAAGAAATCATCAGGAACAAAGGAAACAGACCAACAAGATATTTAATTGATGCATTTGGAACTTTTTAGAAGATGAAATGAAAGAAGAGGTTCATAACAATGTACCTCCTCCAAATCTTTTGACCAAAGAGATTTCTTTTTCAGACTCCTAACAGCTTTTCTTTGTTCTTTTAGCTCACTTTGTAAAACAGTGAGACATTCTCCTACAATTTTGCAAAGAAAATGGTTTGTCAATAACGTACTCTGCTCTGCTGCAACTAACAGCAGTGAGGACTGAGGCAGCTACTGGACATGAAGCATGCACGCAAAGAATACCTATAAAAGCATCCGTAATACATTGAACATTGAAGTGCAGAGGAAGGCATGCTAGAGGGATTAGTGTATGAATCTTTTTGTGATTTGCAAATGTCTATCCTATGATAGATGTATGTAGTCCAATGGCTATGAACCGGGGGCCAAACCATAGCAATCGTGCGACTCACTAACAGATCAATCCTGATCCAAATGCACTATCAACTTATTGTACGATAAAAACTAAACTTGAACTAAATAAATCTGAGTATCAAAGACAGGCGGTTGACAGTATGCAATGGAGGACAAGGAGGAAGACAAGGAAAGGTTAGCTAACCTTTCCGTGGAAGATTCAAGGATTCCACTTCCTGAAGTTTTTGATGATAGTCCTGTTCAAATCTGTCCAAAGCATTCAACTCATGGTATAATTCCTGTAGATGGGGTAGCAAGATTGTAGTGAGATTCAAATTGAAATGTTGAGAACTTGGAGACCATAACCAAATTTCAGCTGTAAATTTGCACACTAAACATAAAGGAATGACAACTTCCTACAAGGAGAAAGCAGAGAAAACCAATGATATTAAGTATAAACTTCCAGCTTATAAGAAGATAAAACATACAGAAGTATGCTGGACCAGGGCTTGCAACTCTAGCATTGTAATTTCTGCCTCTCCTCTAAGTTGGTTATCAGTGGAATACTCTGCATCTAATCTGATTGCAGACATAAAACCTTTTGTCAGAGAATCCCAAAAATGTAACCTAATGACATAGCCAAAACAGCAGATGCACCTTACTTTGAAAAATATCGACCCAAATTATGCCATTGTGGATCTTTACACAAGTCTCCGAAACGAATTACTTCCCGTGTTAGGACATCAAATTCCTCTCTGAAAGGAGCCAACACCAGAAAAAGAGATATGGAAGAACAATCAGAACTAAAGATTCATCACATTGCATGGATTTTGAGAGCCTGTTCCTACAGATATAAGCAACAACCTTTTGTCAGCAGCAGCAACAATAAACAACTCTTTCATATCTGTGGAAACTAGTTTCTGTACTCCTTCTGAACGTAGTATCTCATTCTTCAGCAACTGTACATTGTCTTCTGAAAGAGATTGAAACAAGCTTGCACCTTTGGCTATGGTATTGGCTACTTCAAATGCTAATATGGATATTCTATTCCGTCTGGAAGACAATCCGGTGACAAATCCGCTCTTGGCATTCAGATTGGTCATGCTACTCCCAAGAGTGTCCAAAACTTCTACTGCTTTCTCCAGGCCAGCCGTGCCAGCTTTGCCAAGAAATGAACTCTTTTGGTTGACCTACAGGTACAACAGAAGATACAATATTTTAAGAGCGACGGACTTCTTACACGTTCATGTTATTAGACTGATCTTTCAGTTCTGTTAGTAATAAACCACATTCCTTACACCACTCAATTGATTCTCAGTGTGAATGAATTCCCATAGCTGCTTTCTGATAAACCCATCAATTTTCATTACATAACGGATCTCAATTCATCGATCTAACGTTGTTGCTATGTCCCCAAACATACAAATATGATGTAACACAAGTTCTACAAAGATTTATATTCAAGTCAACCAAAGAGCAAGTTATTTCTTTCAAACCCAAGAAAATCCGAAAACATAGAACCCATCGTGACCAAGACGACAATCAGTAACAAACAAACAAACATGTTGAGGCCGTACCTTGACATCCCCTGTTTTGGCAGGCATCAAAGGCTTCAGTTCTCTTGAAAACGACAACGGAAGCTCACGGTAATTATTCCTCTGTGTCGTTGTTTGACTGAAATCAACTCCGCCACCGCTCTCTTTCGACGGACCATTGCCCTTCGCTGATTTTATCTTCCCAGAAAATCCCGACGATGAATTCCTCGCTGGAACCTTCACACTTCTCTTCTTTGTCCCACCAGAGCAAACCCCTCCCATTTTGCTCGTAAGAACTAAACTTTGACTTCGTTAATTAACCTACCTGACAAAATTTCCGTAACAACCTCCATTAAACGCCGTCAAGGGAAAAAAAAAATGTTCCCGTCAAACTGCATGCGATATAACAGCTAACAAACCAGATTTTATGATGAACCCAATTCAGAAAAAGATAATGCCCAACAACTGAGATCAAGAAGCAAACGAGAAATGAAAGGAAAGATGGTGGCTTTGATTGAAGAATGAAGATGAAACAGAGAAGGTAGTTGTTGGCTGAAGATCAATGGGTGAATAACAAGATAACAAGAACGCGGAATTCAGAACTGAAATCAAAATCCCACGTTGAGATTGAAAATTTTGACTGGGTTGGTTAATGGATTGACTATTCTAAACTTCACATTTTGTTCTACACGTAGCTAAGATGTTTACGCGCTCGGAAAATGATGTGAAGAAGGAAAGTACGTGTCTGAAGTCATCTTGCCTGCCTTGTCCGAGTTGTTGTGTTCCTCTTACTGCCGTTGTCTCTCTCAGAATTTCCATTTTACCATTTTGTCCCCTTCTTTAATAATTGAATTGTAGGTCTTTTTTAAGATGCATAATATATATATATATATATATATATATTTCATTACAGTCAGGTCAAAGTTTCACAATAATACAGAATCTAAGAGGGTCTAATAATATGCAGCTTTATTCCGATATAATTGAGAGGTTATTTTTAATAGATGCACATACGGATGTAACAATAAAAAAATGATGCAGGTTAAAGAGTCAATAAGTAAAACTAACACTCTAAATTATTATATAAATAAAATTACAATTAATACATAAATAAATAAAAAATAAATGATAACTCGACTTTCAAAATAAGGTTAAAACTAAAATATAATGAAATATATCACCCCTTTATCTTTAGAAAAATACTAATACTCAGATAATAAGAGAACAATAAAGCATCAAAGACTTGACTTTAAATCATACAAAACATAAATTGTTTGAAACCATAAAATTATTAAGCATAAAAATTCAATCTTAATATAAACCCAATAATATTATATACAAAGAGATCAATATAATAAAACCCAGAAAGTATTAAACATTAAATAATAGAAAATTCAAAAATTCAAAATATAACACTAAAGTATAAGAGACTGATTAATCAAGAATTATACCTGAAACGATGTGGATAACCTAATTTAATTTTTAAACCCAATTTGAATGAATTAAATTTGACTTAAATTAATAATTAAAATAAATTATTAATTTGTTTTGTATTTAATTATTTCAATTCAAGGTATATAAATATCATTTCATTAGTATGTCACCCTAACTTTAAATAAAATTTCATGTTTAAAATGAAAAATAATTTTATATTGATATTGACATTGACATTGACATTGACATTTTCAATAATTTATTTTATTTATTATTATATACATTAAATTTGAATTTAGAAAAGAATGGTCCGTTTAAATATCACACGAGGGCAACTCTACTTTGAAGTGCAAAATCACGTGATAATACTAAGAACAAAGAATTTCCATTAACTGTTTAAAATGCAAAAATAGTTAATTAGTGTGTCATTATATAGGATAATTTAGTAAATGAAATGCGAAATATTATAATTTTCGATAAGGTTACGATTCACAGTGCATACTTTTCAAGATTGAAGTAGACGATAAATGAACAGAACAGAACTCGTTTAACATCTTCTAAGTTGGTCGACTATGAAGACTAATAAGAAGCATCTGATTCTACACTGCCGCACGTGTACCTTATGTAGAAAATTGACTTTATTCCGAATTGAAATGAATGTTTACACTGGCTTAAGGTTTTATGTTTCACTTGTACCAATAGTAACAGGACTAAGGATGACAATGGCCCGCTCATAGGTCAGGTTCAGATTGGTTCGAGATTCATCGGCCTAAAATAATTGGGTATCGAGTGGGCCTAATTTTAAGTTGTTGAGATTTAGATCTAATTAAAATTTTGTTTTAAATTTAAAAATTTCACGGGATTGACCCATCAGTCGGCCATTGTCATTTTCATAAAAGTTTTACAATTAATATAACAAATAATAAGAATGAAAATAATTATTATAATTATGATAGTTGGTTATGACGAATAAATTATTACTATTACTATTATTATTAACCGTGGTTGATTTGTTAAAAATATTAATGAATAAAAATTATTAATTTTTTTAACTTCAAATTTTAATATATTTTAATTAATTATATTTAATTTACAAATTATGACCTTTGAAAACCACTAGCATAAGGAACCCCTCAAATCTTCTGACCCGTGTACACTGTTCCCATCTTGTCTCAACTCATCCCAACCATCCGTTCTATTTACGTGAGATCTACATAAATAAATAAATAACTAAAATAAGTTGACTCAGGTAGGGACTCTATACATGAGCCAGAGGTTCACGTCCCGAAAAAAGGAATACTTGTTTGAATGATTAACATTCTAGAAACAGCAATGTTAGAACGTTTTAACCGATGCAATGCGAAGTACAATTTGCTTTCCAACGCTCGGGCATTGTCATCATTCGGAATGAATTGACCAATCAACGTCTTCATATTTCTTTAGCTTCGTAGTCACGCGTTGGACAAGTCATAAAGACAGCACTAGACTCACGCACGGCTCCTTATCATTGGCGCATATAAACGATAACACAGTGGGTGACGGCGTGTTTGGAAACATGAACAAAACCAAACTTGAAATAAGATAAAAAGAGTAATCCATCACTTTCAAAGCTCGGGTCTAAGAAATACGGCCACAGACCACAGGCAGTGATAATCACAGGGTTCGAGGTCCGTCGTTGACCATTAACAAGATTCCAGGTCTTGCGTCCGCAGATCGGCTCGCTTCCTGTGCCGCTTCCGGCGGTGAAAAATCGCCTCACCGGCACGTGAATCCTGGAATCACTCGGTGGAACTTCGAGCCGCGAAGGACTCCATCGCGGTCCGGCCCAGCTTATAAAAGCATCGAAGTGTGTAAGCATCTCTTTAGCTCTGGAATATCTTCATGGCCGTTAAATGTTGGATACGACTCTGATAACGATCGCAGACGGTTGACATCAATTGGAGTATATCCTCGGAGCACCGCAATCTTCCACGTGGTAATCTGATATACTGATTCTGAAACCACAGTCTCCAACTTGGGCTTCACTGAAATCTACCGCCCTGAATAAATTTCTAGGGCTTGGGTTAACTTTGGGGAAACTGTGGGCTGGACTTTGAGTAATTTTCCCGCCAAAATGCAAGTCGTTATGAGTTCTTTTTCGAGTTGAAAGGTCTAAATCCAATCAGGGGTTTGAGAGGGTAAAACAAAAATTATTTCAAATTTTTTTGTTAAAAATTAACGGTAAAATATGTGTGATGTAAATAATTTATTTGTCCATTTAAATGTTATCGACTTAAATGATTCGGTCGGTTCATTTATATAAACTTTGAACCGTCTAACTTTTCGTTTCGGTTTTTAAATTTCTGATTCGATTCATTTTAATAACTTTTATTGTTAATAATCAATAATCGGTTAATTTTCGTAAATTAATAAGTTCTTATAAATTAAAATAAATTAGTTAATTGTGGTGTTAATCTAGTTTTTAAAACATTGATTTAATTAGTTTACATGTAACATATGTCTTTAACTGTTTTTTAAATAAAAATTTTAAAAAGAGATTTTTAAAAAATTTATAAATAATTTTAAATATTAAGAATTTTTTAAACCAAAAAATTTGAGTATAAAAGACATACATATGAAATGGTCAATTGACAAATGGTTTCTTCTTTGGCATTTATCTAATCGTAAGTTTCATTCAAGTCTTCCTTATTATAATTTTTTACAATGAAGTAATCTCTATTATATGATTTATATGATTAGCTTTTGATCTTGAGAAAGCGACGGCCAAAGCCGGCAGCAACAACTACAAGCAATTGCTCGCCGGCTCTTTATTACTACCTCGTGTCCGTATCTCTGACTTTCACATTTTACCGAATTTGTCAATGTAACCTCAGCATCTATGTTGGAACAATCACTGTTGGATCTGTTTCTTTGCTATGGTAGATGATGGCTAAACTGCTTTAGTTGAGGCAGGAAACGGAAACAATAGGCTTGAGATGGACCAGAAGAGCATTGCTAGTTCGTTGATCACTGCTGTGGGAAGTTTCATTGAGGATAGGTTGGTTAACAGAGAGCAAAGGATCCAGCAGAAAGAACAGTGTGGAGAGAGATTGGCAGCGGAAAGTGGGAGCTCTGACAAAGAAGCTGAGGTTCGGTACGCTGATCAAGCAGTTTTGGCGAATTTGGATTGGGGAATTGAAGCACTTGAGGAAGCTATTAACACTTCTAATGAAGAAACTAAAATGGCACGGTTAGATTATGCGGAGAAGATGCTACAAGTGTGTGCAATGTTGAACTCTGGGCATAGAACAGCCGGGGTTCCAAACTTTTACCTTTCAGCTTGGGCACACCTCAATCTTTCGTACCTCTGGAGGTTGCGAGACAATGCGGAGAATTCAACTCTTCATGTTCTTGAGATGTTCATAGTTGATCCATTGTTTTCGCGGGTTGATTTCGCGCCTGAATTGTGGAAAGATTTGTTTCTTCCCCACTTGAGCTCAATTGTTGGGTGGTATACTGAGTCAAGGCACAGGCTCATGCTGGAAGTGATTCCCGATTCGTCTGATTTGTCATTTTCCAATGACATTGATCAGTTCTTCAATGAGTCCTTGGTGTTCTCTATGAGGCCAGATCGAAAGGAGAAATTGCAAAAGCTCGAGCAGCTTTACGGCGAAACTTTGAATGAGAATACTAGGCTTTTCGCTAAATACTTCAGGGATTGCATAAACAATGATTTGACCAATGTCAAGAAGATGATTCCAATGCTTCCAATTGCAGAACCACCAATGACCCCACTGCATGAAGTCAGCGGTTCAATTCCAGATTATGTGAAATTCGGTCCTGTCTTGCCCAAGAGTGCTGGCTTTTCTAGATCTAAACATAGAGCCAGAGATGCAAGCAGGTTATTGTACAGCAAGTCATTGATCTTCTGTTATTTCAAGGTTCAGAATCTTTAGTCTATATCTGATATGGGTTTATGCAGATTGAGTGTCAGTTCAACCCTCTCACGTGAATTAGAGGAATCTGCTGTGTGGAATCCTGAAGTAAGGATGAGAACTTGTACAATACCTTCCTTTTTCTAACCTACAAAGACTGAAATTGTATACTTGTAAATGTTGTAGGAGCCTATATTGGAGGAGAGTGAAGAAGGGTCTGAGTCTGATTCTGAGCCTAATGAGGTTTATTTTGATGGTGAACGTAGAAGTGATAATCTGGTAAGGCACAGTAGCACTAGAGAGACTGAAATCAAGGACATTGACCTAAATATACAGCTAACTAGAGTAAAGAGCCTAGGAAAGTCTCCAACAACTTTTTCTTCCAGGGATTCATCAAGAACTTCTTCACCTGATATTTCTTCCCCAAGTCTATATGTTCATTCTAGGAAAGGACATGCATCTTTATCACAAAGTTGGTCAAGCCATGTAATGGATTCTCCCAGTAACATCTCTTTGTCTGTTAGCCCAGGAATGTATACCCATTACAGCATTAGCTCACCAGATATTGAGGATGAAGTCTTGGTAAGTCATCAACTTGTTCAGGTAGTAGTGTAGAATATTCAGAAGATACTTGAGTTTTTCCATTGATATTCCTTTGCAATTAGGGTCGACGAAGAAGTGCTAGTAGGAACTACGATGGAAGATGGAGCACAAGTTCTGACATAATCAACTCTCAGGCTTTGGAGAATAGGTAGCTTAACGTTTCTCTCGCTCTCTGTGTTCATATTTCCTAAACGTGCTTGCAATCCTTTCATTTTAAGGCAATCCTATCTTTAGAATCAAGCTGTTTTTACCCCTTTTTCCATCAACGTAATTGGATAATTGGGCATTTAACAGTCCTCTAAGCGATGATGGAGCTCATAGCTGCATTTCAATCCCAACATCTGAGAAGTCCACAACTCGAACAAGACCACCAAAAGATTTTGTATGTCCCATCACGAGCCAGCTTTTTAATGATCCGGTTACTCTTGAAACTGGTCAGACTTACGAAAGAAAGGCAATTCAAGAATGGCTAAAAAGAGGAAATACGACGTGCCCCATAACTCGACAACCTCTCTCTGCAGATTCTCTGCCGAAAACAAATTTTGTTTTGAAGAGACTTGTATCATCTTGGAAGGAACAACACCCCGATCTTGCTCAGGAGTTTTCATACTCTGAAACACCAACCAATCCATTTAGCCCCTCCTTCATGACAGAAGTTTCAAGGGTGTCCACTCCATCGAGGACAGTTGATTTCTCTGACCATAAGAACACTGACAACTATATGCACCTGAGGACAACAAGATTTGCACGTGCAGCCGTCTCCTCATCACCAACGAGTGTAATTACTCAGGCTGCTATTGAAACAATAGTTAGTGAACTAAAACCTCAGATTTCTCTTCTTTCTACTTCAGAAAACTTGTTAGAATGCGAAACAGCTGTCTTTGAAATAGCCAAATTGTGGAAGGAATCAAAGGGTGATCCTAGGGTTCATTCATATTTGTCCAAAACAGCAACTGTAAATGGTTTTGTTGAAATACTTTCAGCTTCCGTGAACAGAGACATCGTGAGGACAGCAATTTGCATACTCTCTGAGTTAGTATTTACAGACGAAAATATTGGAGATATTATGACTAGTATAGATTATGATTTTAATTGCCTGGCTGCTTTACTTAAGAATGGCTTGGCTGAGGCTGCTGTTCTCATATACCTGTTGAGGCCAGGATTCTCTCAGCTTTCAGATCACTGCTTTATACCCTCTCTTGTTCAGCTAATTCAGAGTAAAAGTGAAGATTTGGATGATCTTCAGTTAATAATGGAGCCTAAGGATGCTGCTATACTTATGCTTGAGCATCTACTTACGGGAGGGGACGAAAAAAGCCGATCTGTCAATGCTTTTAATGTAATTATGTTAAATGCAGTTCCAGCATTAGTCAATTGCTTTGGTACAGTGGAAGAGAAAAAGTCCATTATTACCATACTTTTATGTTGCTTGCGTGCTGACAAAAGTTGCAGAAGCTTGATAGCTAGCAGAATTGCAATCTCTCCTGTTCTTGACTTGTTTCATTCGGGAACTGATAATGTGAGGGGTACATCCATCGAATTCCTCTCAGAGCTAGTTCAGTTAGATAGGTATACGTGTTTAATTATCTTTCCTGCTCCAGTTTCAGCTATGCATTATATTAGACATGATCTTACCAATTTACACATTTATCTACATTATGTTTTGGCCTTTTCTGCTGAAATCCCTGCAACACTGTTCACGATGCCTCGTTTAAGAAATTTCTGTTCTTTTCATGTCTCAGGAGGACATTCTGTAACAATATCCTGCAGACAATTAAAGAAGAAGGAGCATTTAGTACCATGCATAGCTTTCTTGTGTACCTTCAATTGGCTCCCATGGAACAGCAACCTGCCATCTCTACTCTTCTTCTTCAGCTTGATCTTCTGGTCTATCTCATTTCTTTAACGATGCCAATAACATTGAAAAACGTAAAAATGTTCATTTACACACTTGGTAGTCTAACCATGGCTTCCATAAACTAAATGACAGGCTGAACCACGGAAGATGAGTATTTATAGGGAAGAGGCAATAGAAACCCTAATTGAATTGTTGAACAGAAAGGACTTCCCTAATTCTCAAAAGATGGCTCTTGACGCTTTACTGTCACTTTCTGGGCGACGGACTGCATCGGGGAGATCATATGTGGAAGCATGGCTATTAAAGACTGCAGGCCTTGATAAACCTTACAGAGCACTAATGAAGCTAGAGTTGCAGAAAAAGCATGGAGATGAGTTGACAGAAACAAAGGTTAGCATCGAAATTTTAGGTTTACAAGAAGCTTGGAAATTCCTTGTTTCAATTTCTTGCAATTCCCAAGTGCTCATTTTGTGAAGGACGCTGAAGAAAAGGCCGCCAATTCTTGGGAGCAAAGGGTGGCATTTGTCCTCTGCAATCATGAAAAGGGCTCCATCTTCAAAGCTATAGAGGAATGTTTCAAAAGTAATTCCTTGGAGATGGCGAAGTCATGCCTGGTAGTTTCGACCTGGCTTGTTTACATGCTTTCAGTTCTTCCTGACACTGGTGTAAGAGATGCTGCTCGAAAGTCCTTGCTTGACGAATTCATAAACCTCCTGCAATCATCAAAGAACATGGAAGAAATGCTTTTGGCAACCCTTGCTCTGAAGACTTTTGTTAATGACCCAGGTGAGCTAAAGTTTAGGTGATCTAACACTTACAGATGTTTCAATTACATCCTGACAAGAAACCACTGAAAATGGAATTCTTTTCCAATTCAAGCTGCACTTGAAGAACTGGCAAAGTATGCTAAATGTATCTACAGATCCTTGAGAAAAATCAAGAGGAACTCCGTACTTGCAACTGAAGTACTGAAATCTCTGATGAACTTGCCCTCTGTTAATGCAGTAAGTGGCAAACTGATTCTTTTCACATTCTTTTGGTAATGCATATACTTAAACATGAGCTCAATAGTGCGATCTTGAATTATAGGCAGACTTATGGAAGTGCAACCAAGTGGTTGAGATAGAATCGTCAGCAAACGGTGAAGTTGTGTCTTTGCTTTATGTGAAAGGTCGTATCTTAAGCGGCCATTCAGATGGAACTGTAAAGGTATGGGATGCTGGGAAGAGGTTCCTGAGGCTAATTCAAGAAGTTCGTGAACATGCAAAGGCTGTCACTTGCCTGTACGTTTCTTCTACAGGTGACAGACTCTACAGTGGGTCTCTCGATAAAACAATTCGGGTAAGCCATCTTAGAACCTAATCACCGAATACAATGTGTCAATGTTCTCATGTTCCTAACTTTTAACTGTATATCTTACACAGGTTTGGGCAATAAAACCTAGAGAAATAAACTGTCTTCAGGTTCACGATGTGAAAGAGGCAGTGCACGAACTAGTGGCTAATCCTAATGTAGCCTGCTTTATTTCTCAAGGAACAGGGGTTAAGGCAAGTTCGAGTTATTATAGTTGAATAGCTTAAAGAATATACAGTACGTAAGCAAAAGCAATTCATATTGAAAACTGATGCTACAGGTTTATAATTGGTCTGGATTACCGAAGCACTTAATTATCAACAAAAATGTGAAGTGCCTCGCTTTGACAGGTAGTAAACTATACTGTGGCTGCTCTGGTTACAGTATTCAGGTACCAACTCCCTGAACTGTTCCTATCAATTGAACCAAATCTCTCCAGATACTGAACATAGTTAGAAATTTATCAGGAACTGGACCTGTCCGAATTTACAGCAACCACATTCTATTCTGGTACGAAAAAGTTGTTGGGGAAACAATCTATACATTCCATACATGCACATGAAGGCACACTCTTTGTTGGTGGTTCAGCAGTTGACGGCACAGCCGGACAGGTGAGCATGAGCAATCCCTGACAGTCCTCATTCGTTAAATATCGCAGTTGCGATCCGAACCATTACCGTACTTTTTCCTCGGTGTCATCCGCAATTGACGCAATGTTCGGCACCCCGCCTCATAACCAGCATTCTAATTTGAAAACTTGTTTTCTGCAGGTATTTTTTCACTCAACCAAGGCAATAGTTGGATCATTCTCAACCGGATTCGACATCATACGCATCATTGCCAACAATGACTTCATCTTCACAGCAACGAAGTGTGGAATGATTGAGGTCTGGTTAAAAGAAAGGGTCTCCAGGATTGCTTTCATCAAGGTAATCAATGGAGGACACGTCAAGATCACATCTTTGGCATCTGATATGGATGGAAGAATGCTGTATGCTGGTTCTTCTGATGGAAAGATTCAGGTAAAAAAAAAAAAAAATCACCGACTTTAACTAACAACGTAAGAAACATGGTCATGAATTTACGTACGAGGTTGTCACTTACTTCTTTGAATTTTGGTTTCAGGCATGGGCTCTGGATTAGTAGGACCTCGCTGTAAGTTTCTTTTCATTGCTTCTAACTGCAATTCAAGTGGGTGTATTGTATATTCTGTAGTAGTTGCTTGGAAATGTTATCAATATTTGGAGCTTCAAGACCTGACAAGTGAAGGAAGTTTTCTGCTGGACCATTGTCAATTTAAAATATGAAGTCCTGCACACCTTTGAATCCTTGAAGATTTTAATTAAGTCTGGACGATCTGAGTGCAGGATATATTATTTTATTATTATATAAAATAATAAAATAATAACAATAATAACTTCGATCTCATACTATAATATTATGATTATAATTACAATTATTATTCTTAATTTAAGATTACCGAAATATTTTCTTGCAGTAAATTTTAATTATTTTATTACAAATATCGTTTGAGACATTTAGAAAGTAACTTAATTAGTTTATCTCTCTAATTTGGGTTAAGTGAGATTTAATAATTAAATATTTTCATTTTTATACAATTTAATGTAAAAATACTTTTTAAATTTTTTTACGGGCTTGTGGACTAATAGAGATTTACGGGCTTAAACTAGATCCAGTAAAAAGTGGGTCCAAAGTCACTTGCCAAAAGCCCAAATGGTAAGTCCAACTCCAAGTACGTTTGTTTAATATAATTAATTTGATTGTCCAGTGTGCGGACAGCCTCGCTCGCCTCGCTGGCATTTTCAGACCGAGCTTTTATATCCTAGAGCCCCCTTTTGGAATCCAGGAGTTCCTCTACCGAGATACGCAAGGCATAATATACCCTAGAGCGATAACTTCATTTTATAGTTTCTTTTTGTAAAAAAAATTAATTTGATTGTCCTGGATATATTGCTATTAATATTTTTTTGGAAATTTGATCTTTATTAAATAAAATTTCAACTTATTTTAATTTTTATAATAAAATTGTGGCTCTGTTCGGAATCTTGTAGCTCAAGTTCAATTAAATATGAATATATAAATTAAATTATAGTAATTTTATATTATCTAATTTTGACCTTAATTAATTAATTTAATTTAAAATTTAAATATTTATTTTATTTAATAAATTTTTATTTATTTATTTCAACCATTTTATTATACATGTTTATTTATTTTTATTATCATTTTAAATAATATTTTTCATTATT
>JAOQMP010000002.1:939947-950336 GCA_027563575.1 Erythroxylum pedicellare
ATTTAAATCGTCATAAAATTATTAAATAAAATTAAATAAATTAAAAATATTTTTATTTATCAAAAAATTAAAGTTTAATTAAAAAAATTTAAATAAAAATTAATTAATTTATAAGAATTTATTAATTTATAAAAATTAACTGATTAATTAATAAATTATTCTGTTTCAAACTAAAATATATTAAAATAAATCGAACTGAAAAGTTAAAAATTTAACAAAAAAAAATTGAACGGTTTAAGATTTTTAAACAACAAAATTTTGTTAATATCTAAAATTTGAAGAGGTCTAATAATACACAGTCTTAATTTTATCTCTAATAAATAAAGCAAATATATAAACAAATAATTTAAATAAATAAAAGATAAAGGTAAAAATAAATATAAAAATCAAAAATCAAAATAAATTTTGAAATAATTAAATAAATAAACAAACAAAAAGAAAATATGCCAATAAAATAAATAATTTAATAAATAAAAATAAATATATAATTTATTACAATAATATTAACAAAATAGTACTTATGGTTAATAAAAAATAATAAATATAAAGGTGAAATTTGACAAAGTTTAATCTTTAATCAATAAAAAATATTTCGATAAACTTAGAAAATATGAAAAAAAGATGAAGAAATAATTTTTTAGAAACTAGTGAAAGGAAAAAAATCAGAAATTATAATTAAATGATAAAATACATATAATATATAAAATATAAAAATAAAATAGAATTAGTATTCTTCAGTGCCTTATTCATGGAATTTTGTTAAAAAGAGAGAAAACAAAAACGATGTCGGTTCTTAGATCTAGAAGAAGGATTGGCAAAACTAAAGCTCTTAACGGCGTCGGGGAATCGAAAGAAAAGGAGATTTGAATTGAATACTCTTCGTTCTCTTGCATTTCTTCTGAATCTCAATTCTCTGCAGTTTTTGGGTAATAATGGGTTCCTCGACGCAAGACGATGGCCTGACGAAGCTCGAATATCTATCTCTGGTCTCTAAAGTTTGTAGCGAGCTGGAGACTCACCTAGGGTTTGGGGACAAAGTTTTGGCAGAGTTCATCACCGAATTGGGTCGCAAGTGCGAGACTGTTGATGAGTTCGATTCGAAGTTGAAGGAAAATGGCGCAGAGATGCCCGACTACTTTGTCCGCACGCTATTGACCATTATTCACGCCATTCTACCGCCGAACCCAAAGTCCGAGAAGGAAGCGAAGAAAGAGAGTGTTGTTTCCGATGGTAAGAAATCTAAATTCAAGGCTCTTGCAATTGAGGATAGTAGAGATAGAGTGAAGGAGCTTGAAAAGGAGCTTGAGATTGAAGCTAAAGATAGAGTTACAAAGGAGGAGAGAGAAGAGGAAAACAGGCATAGAAAGGAGAGGGATCGTGATAGAGAGAGGGAGAGACATAGGGATAGGTATGGTGGAGATAGGAGGCGTAGAGATAGAGATAGAGATAGAGATTATGATGATAGAGGAGAGTATAGGAGTAGAGGAAGGCACAGGGATGATGATGGGAGGCATAGAAGAGATGGTAATGATAGGCATAGAAGGGATGGGAGTGAAGAGATCGGCTATGATGATGAACGTAGAGAAAGTAAAAGGGATCCAAGGAATGGACACCACAATCAAAATGAACCTGAATTATATGAGGTATATAAGGGCAGGGTATCGAGAGTGATGGATTCGGGTTGTTTCGTTCAACTTAATGATTTTAGAGGAAAGGAGGGTTTGGTTCACGTTTCCCAGATCGCGACCAGGAGGGTTGTTAATGCCAAGGATGTTGTGAAGCGGGACCAGGATGTTTTTGTCAAAGTGATTTCAATTTCGGGTCAGAAATTGAGTCTTTCTATGAGGGATGTTGATCAGCATACTGGAAAAGATTTACTTCCATTAAACAAGGACTGGAATGAGGATGCTTTTAGAACTAATCCTTCAACTTCCAAAGAAGGGCTTGTCACCAGGACTGGGCTTTCTGGGATTAAGATTGTGGAGGAGGATGATTCTTTTAAATCTCGAAGACCATTAAAGAGAATGAGCTCACCGGAGAAATGGGAAGCAAAACAGCTTATTGCTTCAGGGGTTTTGAGTGTGAATGAGTATCCCATGTATGATGATGAAGGAGACGGAATGCTTCATCAAGACGAAGAAGCTGAGGAAGAGCTTGAGATTGAGTTGAATGAGGACGAGCCAGAATTTTTGCAAGGTCAGACTAGGTATTCTGTTGACATGTCGCCTGTGAAAATATTTAAGAATCCAGAAGGCTCATTGAGCCGTGCAGCTGCACTTCAGTCTGCTCTCATAAAAGAAAGGAGAGAAGTGCGGGAACAGCAGCAGAGAACAATGCTTGATTCCATACCGAAGGATCTTAATCGTCCATGGGAAGACCCAATGCCTGAGAGTGGTGAGAGGCACCTTGCACAGGAGCTTAGAGGTGTCGGTTTATCAGCTTATGATATGCCTGAGTGGAAGAAGGATGCATTTGGGAAAGCATTGACATTTGGACAGAGGTCAAAGCTATCTATACAGGAGCAGAGGCGGAGCTTGCCAATCTACAAATTAAAAAAGGAATTGGTTCAAGCCGTTCATGATAATCAGGTATTGGTTGTTATTGGCGAGACTGGTTCAGGTAAGACTACTCAGGTTACACAGTACCTTGCTGAGGCAGGTTATACTACAAGGGGCAAAATAGGTTGTACGCAGCCTCGTAGGGTGGCTGCAATGTCAGTTGCAAAAAGGGTGGCTGAAGAGTTTGGGTGTCGATTAGGTGAAGAAGTTGGGTATGCTATTCGTTTTGAGGATTGCACTGGACCAGATACAGTGATCAAGTATATGACAGATGGTATGTTACTCAGGGAGATTTTGATCGATGAGAGTCTTTCGCAGTACTCGGTTATAATGCTTGATGAAGCTCATGAGAGGACCATCAATACTGATGTGCTTTTTGGGTTACTTAAACAGCTTGTCAAGAGGAGACCTGATCTTCGACTGATTGTTACGTCTGCTACGCTGGATGCAGAGAAATTTTCAGGGTATTTCTTCAACTGTAACATATTCACTATTCCTGGTAGAACGTTTCCTGTAGAGATATTATACACCAAACAGCCAGAAAGTGATTATCTAGATGCGGCTTTGATCACAGTCCTGCAAATCCATCTGACAGAACCTGAAGGGGACATCCTTCTCTTCTTGACAGGTCAGGAGGAGATTGATTTTGCATGCCAATCTCTGTATGAGAGGATGAAAGCATTGGATAAGAGTGTACCTGAGTTGATTATATTGCCTGTTTATAGTGCTCTTCCTAGTGAAATGCAGTCGAGGATTTTTGAACCTGCCCCTCTGGGGAAGAGGAAAGTGGTTGTGGCAACCAATATTGCTGAGGCTTCTTTGACAATCGATGGTATCTTTTATGTAATTGATCCTGGTTTTGCAAAGCAGAATGTATACAATCCAAAGCAAGGGCTTGATTCTTTGGTCATAACTCCAATTTCACAAGCATCTGCTAAGCAACGAGCTGGACGTGCTGGTCGAACTGGGCCTGGAAAATGTTATCGACTGTACACAGAAAGTGCATATCGCAATGAGATGTCCCCAACATCAATTCCTGAAATCCAAAGAATTAATCTTGGAACTACCACACTAATGATGAAGGCCATGGGAATTAATGATCTTTTGTCTTTTGATTTTATGGATCCACCTTCACCTCAGGCCCTCATTTCTGCGATGGAACAACTTTATAGTTTGGGAGCCCTTGATGAGGAGGGGCTTCTTACCAAGTTGGGCAGGAAAATGGCAGAATTTCCACTGGATCCACCATTGTCTAAGATGTTGTTAGCTAGTGTAGATTTGGGCTGTAGTGATGAGATTCTGACTATAATTGCCATGATTCAAACTGGAAACATCTTTTATAGACCTCGGGAAAAACAAGCTCAAGCAGATCAGAAGAGGGCAAAGTTTTTCCAGCCTGAGGGTGACCATTTGACTTTACTTGCTGTATATGAGGCATGGAAAGCCAAGAACTTCTCTGGCCCTTGGTGTTTTGAGAACTTTGTTCAGTCCCGATCCTTGAGGAGGGCCCAAGATGTCAGAAAACAACTTCTTTCCATTATGGATAAGTATGATCTTAAGCTCTTATATAATGCTTTATTTCTTCTTTTATCATTTTCTATACATACCCCTTTGTCAAGTTACATTTATCATTTTAGTCCGCATTGCTGAATGGGGAAATTGCTATACACTAAACTATGGCTAAAAAATGTGCAAGTAAGATACAATGCTTTTTCCCATACATTTTGAATCTGTGAAAGTATTCTCCATATAGTTAATCACGGGTCTTGTGGTTTCCGTGTGTGCAACTTGTTACTGCATAATATTTTCTTAGCGAGATGGTGAGTATTTCAGGACTAATCTGGCTCCAGTTATTAGGCACGACCAGGTAATTGCTTATTGAAGACATTTAGTGCCAAGAGGATGTTCCTCACTTGCATTATAATATCCTTTGAAGATAGATATAGGAATTGTTTAGAGTATGAAGGATGTCGTAGTGGATAATTACATGTTCTTTAAGTCAACACATTTACTGCACAAAACTCTCCACTTTGCAGGGGTTTAGGGAGGGTTTTAATGTACGCAGGCTTCCTTTTGTAATTTTACAAAAAGAGTGTTTTTGTGACTTGAACTTGTAACTTTATGATAACAAAGGAGCAACTTTACCAGTTTCTCCAAAGCTTACCCTTGGATAATTACATGTTCGAAAGATCTTATTCTCTTGCAAATATAGTTTTAGATATTCAATGGGAGAAATCTCAGACTTGATAATCGTGCTCATCTTTTGTTGATTTTCTTTTATTATTCCTGGACCAGATTACTGAAAGATTGATGTTCCTTGCCAGTATTATTCTAGGGAATTCTGACTTTTGAAATCGTGAGGAACTTGATGTAACCCTTTTGGCTTTAAAGATATGTTTAATGTTCTAAAGATGGATTGTTGTATGCTTCTTTCCTCTCAAGTATAGTTTTAACTAAGTCCCATGTCATGTTTCATTCCAAAATATCGACATTGTATGTTCGCGTGATCCTGAACATCCCTACCATATTTTTCAGGTATAAATTGGATGTGGTCAGTGCCGGAAAGAACTTCACGAAAATTAGGAAAGCTATAACAGCTGGATTCTTTTTCCATGCAGCCAGGAAAGATCCTCAGGAGGGTTACAGAACACTAGTGGAGAATCAGCCAGTATATATTCATCCAAGCAGTGCTCTTTTTCAGAGACAACCTGACTGGGTGATCTACCATGAGTTAGTTATGACTACCAAGGAATATATGCGTGAGGTTACTGTTGTTGATCCCAAATGGCTTGTTGAACTTGCACCCAGATTCTTCAAAGTTGCAGATCCAACTAAAATGAGCAAAAGAAAACGTCAAGAGCGTATCGAACCTCTTTACGATAGATACCACGAACCTAACTCATGGCGATTGAGTAAGCGTCGAGCTTGAGTTCTGCGACTCTAGAAGACTCCGATGAGGTTTGTTTTGTCATCAACTTGTAAATGTAAAGTTATCCCTCCACAATAGTTAAGAACTGCTATTTTTGTTTAGTTTACTTCATGGAGCTCTACGTCCGGCTTACAGCTATCTTGTTAACATTCACTAGAGGGAAGACAAATGGTTATTTGGAGTTGCATTAAACTATAAAGATGTTAATAACGCTCTTGAGAGGAGTGAGATCGTTTTCACCGGAATTGGTAATTAGTTTATTAATTAAAATTTTTAAAAATTAATAATTTATTATAAATTACTTAACTTTTGTATATCAATTTTTTAAATTAAAATATATTATTCACATTTTAAATTATTATCATTTCAATAAACCTATAATTTTTAAAACATTATTTTGACACGTGTAATATCTCAGTAAATAACAATATCTTCCACATGTTGACACGTATGCCATCGGTAGTTTGGTAACCGTCCTCAGTCCTCTGGTGAGAGTTGGGGAGATAAATTTGAGTTAGTTGCACGCAAAACAGAGAGGGAAATTTCTGTGGTAGTTTCTAGGGAAACAAACAGGAGGAGAGAAAATTCCGACCGAGTTCTTCGACGTAGCAGCGAATTGTTTTAGTGACGATAAGTGGAGTGAGAATGGGAGCATCATCGTCGAGTGAACAGCAGCCGACGAGCGAAGTGAACGAAGTGGAGAGTGAAGCAGCTTACACAGGAGCACTTCCAATGCTTCGAAGTTGCTTTACAAAGCTGGCCGATCCTCAATCGCAGGCAATCCCTCTCGAATCTCTTCAGGTAAGCGAATTCAACTTTCATTCGCGCAGTTCCACTTGCCATTTTGTGCTTTCTCTTTGATTGACTTAGTTAAGCAATTGAGCTGCTTAGTTTAATCGAAATTAGCCAAACAAAGGGCTGGATTTGAGAAAATTTCCTTCTCTTTTGTTAGGATAGTTCGAAGACTGTGATATTAAGGAAATCGAAGTAAAGAACTTTTTTGAGGCTTTCTTTAGTCTTCCAGAATGCTGGACAAGTGATGTTCCAGTTGTTGTAAATTTCAATTAAAACCGAAAAGAACGGTTATATATCTTACCTCGTTTCGAAATGTTGTTTTTCTTGACGATATGTTAAACGTTTGGTTGGTGATATTAAAATCTTCTAATGACATATGGTATGAGTATTAAAAATCCGATCCATGATATGTATTTGTGGTACTTATTCCAATCCCATGAGCAATGTGATCACCGTGTTGCCCCTTTGCAACGAGGAGAAAAAGGGATCAAAAGCTTTCTGCTTAAATAAATTGTATGGCTATTCTTGCTTAGCTATTGATAGTGTTGATTTTCCAGAATTTGACATGTTGAATTCGTCAGATGCAGATGCTTTTTTTACAGAAATTCAAGCTGGAACCCAATATTTTCTTGTGCTTGTCTGAATTTGGTTTTGTCACTGTTTATTGTGAGTAGTTACTTTTATTTGCAGCAATTGGAGTTCTATCTAATTCTCACTCTTTTCAGCAATGCTTTCTCTTAAGTCACGAAGATCCGGTCTGTGAATCACCCAGCATGCCCGCGTACTTTCCAGCTTTATTAAGTCATGTAGGACAATTGTTAGTGGATGAAAATTTTGTCATTGAGAAAGGAGGAGTCAGCTGGGTTGAATTTCTCAAATGGTATGTGAAATTTTGTGGAAGGATGCCAGCCTCAGTGTCGCTACACACATTGCTAAAAATAGTTGCTGCAGTCACCTCAAAGTCAGGACTTCCCATGAGATTGGAGTTTGAATCCAGTTATGGGGATGGTGACGGTAAAATAAGTGGGTATCTTTTGCCCAGTAATGTGCTTATTCTTCTCTGGATTTGTTGGACCATGCTTTGGAATTCAAAAACTCCAAAAATTTCAAAAGGAAAACAAATTCTGTGTCTTCCAGATGTTACTCATCTGGTATTATCGGCAGTTGTTTCATGTGCTGAAGTTGGCAGTGACAAAAACTTATGGGACTGCGACATCTCAAGTTTGGAAGTTCAACTGCCTGTGGGGAAATTTCTGACATGGGCCTTGAAAACAGTCCCCGGCTTAACAGATTGCTTGAAAGAGTTTATCAATGCAAGACTCCAAAGTGTTTCTAGTTCAGAGGTAAGTAATTCAAATGATTTTTTATGCGATGTGAGGGTAATGGTATGCTAAATTTAAGTTCTTTTATGGCCTTATTCTGCACTTCTCTTATCTCTTTCAAGATTGAAGGCTGTGGAATACACACCATTTAAGCAACTTTTTTCTCAATCTCAGACTAGATGATTTCGATTTTGTCTAATATGATTAGTTTTGAATGTCCAGTTGCAAAGTACTTTCTTTTGAAATCTTTTCTTGACTTATTGTAGGATGCGTCAGAACCGTCAAATTCATCACCTGGAGACACGTCACCTACAAATGATTTTGGCAATTATATTCTAACACGTGGAAGGGCATGGGGAATATCTCTTTCAATGAGGAGTTCAATAAGTACAGAAATTATTAAACCATTCTTTCCTGACAGCAGAGAAAGAACAGATGATAAACTTCTTTATCGGTTTGCATCTTATCTATTCTTTTCTTGACCTATCTGCTAACTGCTATTTTTGAAATTGTGCATCCATACGTAGTTGTTGCATAATCTGCTGCTTGTGCATTATTGATTTTCCACGACTTTTATGCTTTTCTTGTCACTTGTTTTCCTTTTTACTATGATTGTCTTTCAATTTCACAGGTAAAATTTGATTTGCTTACTTCTGCATCATATATTAGTGACTGTAGCCCTTGTTATTACTTGGTAGTTCATCTCTTCATGGAAGGGGATTAAACAGATTCTGGTCTAGTGTTGAAGGTTACCATGGATCACTGCTAATACTAGTTGCTGCTATTTCTGGAGAAATCAATGAAAATAGCACCAATACCATGAAGTGGATAATTGGTGCACTTACACACGAGGGTCTACAAAATAAGAATTCATTTTATGGAAGCTCTGGGTTCCTGTATGCCATATGTCCAGTGTTTCAGGTGTTTTCACCTTCTGGTATGTAACTTGACAGAGTGAAGATATCTTTAGTTCGTGATGCTCCGACCTTATTTTGGGGTGATGGCATGAGTAGGAGGTCTTGAACTGTTTCTTGTGTGGTGAACCAAAATAAAATTTCATCAATGATGGATGCTTTTATTCATGAACAGGAAAGGAAAAGAATTTCATTTACAGCCACTTGCACCCTACTGGTAGAGTTTATGATCCACATCCAAAGCCAGTCGGGATTGCATTTGGAGGGACCATCGGAAATGAGAGAATATTTCTCAATGAAGACTTCAGTCGAGTTACAGTTCGCCATCATGCAGTTGATAAAACTTACCAGCATGGTTCCCTTTTCCCATCTCAGGTAAAAAGTATAGTAGCGTTAACATTATTAATAACAATTCATATGGCTAAGATGGTTCCCGTAAAATTTTGTGTTTCATCCCGAAATGACAGATTAATAATAGTAGCATTACCGTTAGGATTAATAATTCACAAAAGGGATGTCCTTGTTAAATCTACTGGTGAAACTGCCTCGAGTATATTTAGTTGTGTTGTGGTTTTTTCCATCTTTGTTGACAAACTTATGTCATGTTTAATTATTTATTCATACTAAGGAGACTCGTATCTTAATCCAAGACATCAAGGCAATGAGTTACGAATTTTCTCTCATATATAAACTCTCTCCTTGTTCATTTCCGATGTGGGATTTATGAGTTAGTTTAACGGCTATCTCAAGAGAGTTTCAGACTTCTGAACATGATAAATGCTGTAGGGATTTCTCCCCGTTGAAGCCTCAGTCTCAGAGGTTGAAGTATGGGGATTAGGTGGTGACCGAGCGAAAGAGGTTCAGACTTCATATAAGAAGAGAGAAGAACTGTTTACAGAACAGAGACGCAAGGTAATCGACCAAGATCAAACTAATGAATCAGTCAATAGTTCTTCAAAATCAAGTTGAAATAATAATTCTCCCATTTCTCTTTGCAGGTGGACTTGAAAACTTTTGCAAATTGGGAAGATTCCCCTGAGAAGCTGATGCTGGATATGACGTCTGACCCTAACACAGTAAGAAGGGAAGATCGCTAAATAAATACTTGCTTCACGTTTCGTTTTTCATTTTCCTTGAGTGTTTCGTTCTTCAACTTGGCACTACATGTCCTGTTTGTTCATTTAAAGAGAAAGAAGAATTAGATAAAGTAACCTCTGTGTACCAAATCCTTGCCGTTTCTATGTTTGTACAGAAAAGTCCTAACGTACTAGTGCCTAATCCAAACCTGGAACGTAAAACTTTTCACACCATTTACTAAAGTTCTGCGCCAGAATCTTTTGAAGAGCGTTGTAGACTTACTGCCTTAAAATGGTTGGTGTAATTCATATAGAGAGTTAGAGAAGTAGATAGCTAACTACGATGATCATCTTTTAAACCACCAAAGTGAAAACTAATGAGTTAAACCTTACCTTTAGATTAATAAATATATGAACAAGCTAGTTGAACCACCTTTGACCAAATATTTTAATTTGATGTCCTTAAATGGTTTTGTTAAATTATTATTTGTTTTTTGATTTGAGTTATCTTTTATCATGTCAAGATTGCATTATCACCAATCACTCAGAACTTTTTTAATTTAATTGTTAAAAATTAATTAATTTAAGGGTCATTTTTAATTTATTGTTTATGTTTTTTCAAATCAAAACATAAATCTATTTGGTTGTTAATATTAATATAGTTATATTTTTATTATTGATAATTATTATGTATTAGATAAAACTTAAAAATAAATTATTTTTAAATAAATAAATTTATTTAATCTCTTATATAATATTTATTAACAAATTATTAATAAAATTATGTTATTTTAA
>JAOQMP010000002.1:978757-996369 GCA_027563575.1 Erythroxylum pedicellare
AATGGTAATCATCTATTTCTCTTAACTGACTATCATAATTATAATGACAATATCCATTCACATTATTCACTATATTCATTTTCATTCCTATTTCCATTTTTCTATATAAACCAACCGTCCCTGAAATACTTACGTGACTCTTCACCTACTAAACATAACTAATTAATTCAAGAAATTATCATTGTTTTAAAAATTTATATCAGAAATTAAACCATTAAGACAAGATTTAATTAATATTAAATTATTATAAGCTCAATTCAAGATTAAATAAAATTAAAAAATTATCAATAAAAATTTAAAGTTTAATTAAAAATTATTAAATAAAAATTAATTAATTTTTAATTTATAAAAGTTAATTATTTTATAAAAATTGATTGATTAATTAATAAACTAATTAATTTTAACTACAAAATTATTAAACTAAACTAAACTCAAAATTCAAAATTCAAAATGAAATTAAAAAATTGAAAGTTTCAAACTTATTATTACTAAACTAATCAAATCGATTGAGTATTTATTAGAAATTACTTACTTCACATGATCACTTATTTACTATTTAAATCTACATTATTTTTTTTATTGTCATATGTGAGTTTATATAAACAATCTCTTATCGTAACTTACCAAATTCTGCTCTATTGCGACCTCCGGAATCACGATCATAGTTTTCGCGTGATAAACAAAACTAAAACTAACGTAAATGTTTCTTGCACAACAAGGAGCAAGGTCAAAGCTAACGTAATTGACTTCAAAAAAGCATCTCCATGAAATATGACGTCAGAGAGTACGTAAACAAGGGAAATGTTCCGCTACGACCCAAAACTACTCAAACACATAACCCCAAACCAATAAAAAAGATTTTAACAACCGAAAGCCAATTAACGCGCAAGGTGCCTTTTACGCGCCATCACCTTGTCGGCTATTCTTAGCGGCGTTTTTGTTTCCAGGTTCCTTCTACTTCTTCTTCCTATAAATATGCTGTTCATTAGATTTGTATGGTTGAAAGAAGAGTCAAAACCTCAGGTAAAAAAGAAATTGATTGTATAAAATTAGCAATCTAATGGGGTTCTTGTGAATCGCAATTGACTCTAGTTCCTAGATTTTTGGGGCTGCTATTTTTGGTGAATTCGATTTTGTATGACCCCTCCTCGGCTACGGTGTTTCAGCTCCTTATCCAGAATCATGGCTGAAGAGCTTAGGTCATCTGCTCCTACTGCTTCCTCCGGTAAGACATCAGCTTGGGCCAAAACGAGAGCTTTGTGGCCCTCTGTTCTCCGGTGGATCCCAACTTCCACTGATCATATCATCGCTGCCGAGAAGCGCCTCCTCTCTGTAGTCAAGTAATTAGTCAATTCTTTCATTAATTTCATTCATGGAAAGGATAAGCAAATTCCTTATGAACTTCTTGTTATTGGGCTTTTTAGGACACCGTACGTTCAAGAACTGGTGAATATAGGTGAAGGTCCACCGGGGTCGAAGGTGAGGTGGTTTCGGTCAGCGAGCAATGAGCCGCGGTTCATTAATACCGTGACCTTCGATTCCAAACAAGACTCTCCTGTGCTTGTCATGATCCATGGTTATGGTGCTTCTCAAGGTTTCTTTTTCAGGAACTTTGATGCTCTCGCTAACCGTTTCAAGGTCATTGCCATTGATCAGCTTGGGTATGTTTTCAACGGATTTACTCCCTAATAGTGCTTGTTCAAGATGCTTCATCCAATGATACCCATGAAAAACTTCTGGTCCACATTGCCAATTGTTGATTTATTTTGGCGTTTCATTAAATTCCAATGCTACTCTGCTCACTGTATCTTACAAATTTTGGTAACAGATGGGGTGGTTCGAGTAGACCTGACTTCACGTGCCAAAGCACTGAAGGTTGGGATAGATTTTACGTTGTTTAGATTTATGATTTTCCCGAGTAATATGGGAAGTGCGCGCTTTGTTTCTTGCAATTTATAATATTTTGTTCATTTCACATTATTGATGTTGTAGAAACTGAGGCATGGTTTATTGACTCCTTTGAGGAGTGGAGGAAAGCGAAAAACCTCACTAATTTCATACTACTCGGGCATTCTTTTGGAGGATATGTTGCAGCTAAATATGCACTCAAGGTGATTCCTTTGCCCTTAAAAATAAACAAGATGATGCCATTTTGATAATTTCTAATGTCACTTACTTTAGTTATTATGTCTATGCTCTAGCATCCTGAGCATGTTCAGCACTTAGTTTTAGTTGGACCTGCCGGATTTTCATCAGAACAGGATCATAAGTCAGAGTGGCTTACCCGGTTTAGAGCAACATGGAAAGGAGCTGTCCTAAATCATTTGTGGGAGTCTAATTTCACTCCCCAAAAGCTTGTCAGGTACATATGTCATTCCTAGCTTTCTTGATATAATTCTGAATTTTCTTTAAAGATCAGGCAGGTGTCTTTGGGACTTCCATCATTCTGGATTACCATTACATAACTACTATAATGTCATCCTTTTCAGTACATGAAGAGCACTGTTTAGATTATGAGCATTTTGCTAGCGCTGTTTATTTCTTAAGGAGTTAATTATACTTGGTATTTTAGTGTTGCCTTGTAGCAGATTCGAAGTTACCCTTTGACATAAATTCCCTTAGAATCAGAGTCATATAAACTTCCTTGTTATGGTTTCTGTAGGCTTAACATTTTATTGTTCCAGTCATGCAATTCGTGTAAAGTTATAGAGGTTAATCTTTTACCTTGTTTCCACGTAGTTACATGCCTAGTAAACATTTAATGGAGTCTGATTTTGGAATTACGTGAAGCTGTCTTTACCTTCAAGTTTATGATATTGCCTTTATTTGCTTCATCCCAGAGGTTTTGGTCCTTGGGGCCCAGATATTGTACGAAGATATACTTCTGCTAGATTTGCAAGTGGTGAAGGACTGAATGAAGACGAATCCAAATTGTTAACAGGTCCTGAAACGAAGTTGTCTGTGGGCATATGACATATACGTTGATATCTGTGTCTGATTTTTATTTCTCGTCCTGCTTTCTTAATACAGATTATATTTATCATACTTTAGCTGCCAAAGCTAGTGGAGAATTGTGTTTGAAGTACATTTTTTCTTTTGGAGCTTTTGCTCGGATGCCTCTATTACAAAGGTTTGATAATCCTCGTTATCCATAATTATCCTTTCTTGCTATCTTGTACTACTACTTCCTTTTTGAATGAATCCTTCCTTTGCTCCCTATTATCTATTTATTCAGCATAAGGATATCAGTTTACTGGCATGATCAAAGGAAGTACGATACCCTGCATCTCAAAGAGAAAATTTGACGAACTTTACTCACCTATAAGCTATTCAATCAGATGATTGCTCATATTTACTCTTTAAGGTGTCGCAGGATGTTCTTCATGATGTTCATTACCTTTATCGTTGTATGCAGTGCATCAGAGTGGAAAGTTCCAACCACATTCATTTATGGATTCTCTGATTGGATGGACTATCGAGGTGCCCAAGAAGCTCGCAAGAATATGAAAGTGCCCTGCGAAATTATTAGAGTTCCCCAGGTCTCCGCTCTCTCTCCATCTCTCTCATTAAACATGCCTTCTCATAGAAAATGCTGCAAATGATATGCATACATTGACTGACACGCAAGTTTTTGCATGATTAGGGTGGTCATTTCATCTTCATAGACAACCCAGGTGGGTTTCATTCTGCTTTGTTCTATGCGTGCCGGAGGTTTTTTTCGCCTGATCATTCTACAGAGTCCGTTCCTGAAGGTCTCTCATCTGTTTAGTTGATGATTCTGTATATTTTGAGTAGTTTACTTGTACCTCTTATTCAATCACGGTTGATGTTAGATATTCTTTTGTATATTGTATACAAAGCCCTATGAGATAAACTGCATTCACGAATGAAAAGAAGTGTGTAAATGTGAAGATATTGTGATGAAAACTTGATAATTATCAGAAACCTTTGCGTTATGTGTAACTAATGCTACTGAAGCGAAACAAGTCTTGAAGATGTAGAAAATTGGTGTTATAACTCGTTTAATTACAAGGAATATGCAATGACCATTTATGGTTTACAAAGTATTCCCCTATTGCTTTTGGGGACTCTTAAAATTACTCTCCTTTCAATCCCTAATGGGGTTGATCATTACCTCCCAATACAAGGATTAGTGAGTTATTGCCTTCAAATTTAACATAAATGAGATGGGACACTTAGATCGTTCCTCTTGAGTTGTAGTTAAACTAAGAAGTTTGAAGGTGATTAGGTTACTAGGTGAAACATTAATTGCCTTTTTTTTTTAGTACAAAGGAAAGAAATAAATCAAAAAATTAGTGCATATGTCGGGAATACGTCACTTCTTGCGTATCTATGTGAAGTAGTTCCTGAACGACTCTCGGAGGATCCGGTAAGAGGCGCAGGCCCGAACTTTTTAGAATTGCAAGAACCGTCAATCTCTCAGCACATTGATTTCCCTTGCAAAAGACATGTTAAATTTAGACCTTCCGGGCACGGTGTAGAAGGTCTTAGATACTTGCAATCAAAGAATTATCTTCAGTTAGAACTATCTGGGAGGAAGAGAGAATATTAATAACTTCTAAAGAGTCCACTTTAACTACAAGGCGTCGATAGCCTAAGATCCCAAGTCAAAGTGAGGCTTGAGAAAACTCTCAAAAGTTCTACAGCTAGAGGCAAACTCTTCCCAATATGTTGCTGAAACTTACCACACCACTTTCCATGAATATCTTGAATTAATCCTCCAGTTGAGACATTGATAGATCCTTATTTAATTGCCCCATCCGAATTTAATTTCACTCAACCCTCCAACAATTTAGTCCAACCCACTAAACTTCCAGCATGCATACCCAGGTCAGATAGACACAATTTTCCGTAGCTTCAACACGTTCAATCGATTCATTGCCAATTTTTAGTATCTTTTTATATATATATATAAAGGGAAAGAAACGTTAGAAATTACAAAATGCTTCTAGAGTGATAAGTCCCAGACATGTCCTCTAAACAGGCACCTTGTAGATGAAACTTCAAACGTAGTGATTCCTATTGTCAAATTTGCTGCATATTTGATGAGTCAATCAGCACATTCGGTTGCTTTCAGTATTTCAACACAACCGAAAACAATGCTTTCAGAAATTTTCATGCCGCGTCAGAACTTCAATAAAAGATCACCATCCTCGACTATTGGACCTTTACTTGGGGATTTAAGATTTGGATTTTCGGCAATTTTGTTATTTAAAGATAAGAAACAGCTAATCTAATCGAGAGAGCTCATCTTTGTTCGTTCTGAACCATCTTCATGGATGGTACTGTGTTCGAAACAACTGCATACTTTAAGCATACTCCATGCCACCAAGTCAGTCTCCTTTTTATGCTAAAAATAGAGTACGTACTTCAAGCATACTTATTATATATATCTTAATGATCTAATGTGTTTGTACCTGGAAACCAGTACCATCCCTTTCCTATAAACAATTTCAGTGAAATTTACACTACTTATCAAATGGTGTATCTTATAAATTATAGTTCAGAATAGCAGACTCGACGTAACTGATATTTACAAATTCAATGTGTTGTCACCTCCCGATCTGTCATTTTCTCTTGTCTTTCCAAGTATAACTCTTTAACATGAAATGTTTAGATTAATAAGCAAGCAACCAGTTCTGGGAACAAGCAGCAGATGATCAAAGAATAAAAAGAAGATTTAACTACCTGAGATTCCGAGCCTTTCAAGTTACAGAAAACAGAAGCTAAACTTTCCACCTTACTGATTAACACAGTCTCTTCTTTACAAGTGGTTATTATTTAGGTTACAACAGGGAAGATACATTGTCTCTCCAGCTTGAAGATTTCAGACCAACAGGTGGGGTTAAAAAGCTGAGTCCAAAAAACTCCTTGGGGCAATGGCGTGGCTCTATGAATCCTGCCAACTTTGCAACGAGGACAGCACTTTCCCTGATATGTTTCATGTCCTTTGTCTCAGTCCATAAATGGCATGCCAATTGTAGGCTTCTCTGCTTTGTGTCTAGTTTGATATTCCACTTCTGGTAAAGATCCTCCCTTTCTTTTTTCCCGTATTTCTTCTGTAATTGCTTGGCCAAAAATTGCCTTTCTCGATTCAAAGCCTTCAAGCTGTAGTCACCAAGAAAAGAGAATCAGATTTCTGGTGAGCAGCAGAGCAACTATTTTGAGTACTTTGCTTATGAGTGCCAAGGTGTAGTAGTTAATTACAAGGACAAAGAAGTACCTTGTGGCTTGTGAGACAATTTGGCCATCTATCATTGCAGTAGTTCCATTAGAAGCTATGTCCTTCAAGAAGTACAATCTTCTTAGCTCAACCTCCATGTACACATTGTCTGATTGGTCACCCTTGAAGGTGAGGAAGAAATAGCTTCTATGTACCAAGGGCACATTGCATCTAGCCCAAAGTTCAATTATCCTTCTTCTGTACTTATCAAATCTTTGGGGCCAATCACTGTGGTGCTGCCTCCCACCACGCACTTGTTCTCTTAGAAAAGACAATGTGCCTCTCCTTCCATCACTAGTCCCAGTTTCCTGCAAGTGATTATCTTGCTCAGTCCAATTCCAGAGAGGCTTAGTTGCCCAAAATTTAAAAAAAGAACGTATTTTCGAAGTGTTCAAATTATACAGGACTTTAACTGAGTTGATGAATAGTTAAAAACTGCGACCCTCAAATTGTTTATGAGAAAAACTGAGCTAATATGACGCTGAATCTGCAGATAATTAACCATTTGTCCCACAACTTTAGAATAATGTTAGAACATGCTGAAAAGAGAAAGCGTGCGTGGCTTATCATCTCACCAGAATATCGCTGATTGGCGTTAATGGGTTGAATTTGGGCATTTTGTTCACTCCTGAAGCAAGATCGAGCACACTTGTAGTATCGTCCACCTGAATATCGATTTCCTTGACAATTTCTTCCTCCACGGCAGCATTGCCAAGAGACGTATCAGCATCAGCTTCCGCTCCAGGGAGTCTTTCCTTGAAGTCTTCTGGTCTTCCAGGGAATTCCAATTCAGACACAGCAGGTGGGGATTGCTCATCCTCGTCCTCGTTCCCAGGCCAAAAATCAGATGGAATAGTCATAAGAACTGATCTCTTGCTTTTGCTTCTAGTCCATGTTAACCTTTTAGAGTTTGACATAACTTCTTCAGAGGGAGTACACTGTGCTAATTGGTCGATGGTCCTTTGCAGTTCCTGAATTTGTTGCTTTAGAGCTTGGTAACAGTTATCTAAATCAATTGGCCTCAACTCCTTATCTTCTTCACTTGTGGTGGGCACCTGCCTTTCATTTACGTCCCCAGTTTCAGCTTCGTTTCCTCCTTCTTCAGGACTAGGTAACAAGTCAGCTTTACCTTTCATAGTGGGTTCTTCCAGTTTGATAGATTGGACTTCCCTGCAAATATCTTTAGATTCTTCATTTTTCCTATGAGCAGTGTCCTCCCAACCTGGACACGGTTCGGGACCCAAAAACTTTGGAGTGCCGTCATCCAACAGAAAATTTTCTTCAGCGGCTTCGGGGATTTCGAATATCTGATTATTGGAAGCATGCTCGTTAAGATCCTCAGACGTGAAACTCGTTGTGCGACCGCGAGAATGATTAATTCCTTCAGAACACTCTGATGCCGCATATTCATATATTCTTAAAGATCGATCTTCTGCAACTGTTTTTAGCAAATCCTCAAGACGAGATTGAGCTATGTCACGTTGCCAAGTTAACTCTTCAATCTCTTTATCCTTCTGCAGCATTTTCAACGTGTAAAAGTCACTGTTAGGATTGCTCCAAATGAAATCCACGACATATGGTCAGATAGTTATTGCAATATTATACTCCAAAAACATTTCCCACTGGTTACGTTCGGGACAAGACAATGGGATCTACTCACCTTTGCAATGATGTGGTCTTTCTCTCTCAGTAATACAGCAGAATTACCAGCAGAAGTTGACATCAGGCTTGACAATTGGCTCTCAAGCCTAGCCAGCTCTTTCTGTAATTGCTTTACTAGGGCCTTATCAGACATCACCAAATTAACTTGTGCATTGGTGGCGACCTCTTTAGCACAACTTGCAAAAGAAAGGGTGTTTTTGGATTGCTCAACGTGACAATGCGCAGGGCTCATAGTGCAAATGATTGCTGTTCTGGCATTGCCTCCCAAGGAGTTCTGTAGTATGCGAGTTAGCTTAGAATCTCTGTAGGGTACATGCCCATTTCTCCCTTTGCTGCACCAAATTTTATATGTAATCCGTTTCAAAACCTTAAATTTGTAGCCAATTACGGAGTTTATTTTGGACTTCTCTAAAGAGCTAACAAGGAAAAGAAAATGGCTCACCTTAACTTGCGAATAACTGTCCCAAGGGTGAGTAAACTTCGATTTATGTGAGAGCCTTCTTTCAGTCTTGCACCAGCTGCTAATGTTTGAGAAGCACGCTCGCTGCCCGCAAGATCAACAAAGTTCTGCAACAAAGTCAAAACAAGCGAAATATAAGCTTCATTTTGTGGTCTCAATAAGAGAAAACAACAATTTTTGGAAGACATTTGTTTTAAGATCTATGAACTAATAGCCATTAATTCCATACCACGGCAGCTGTAAGAGTGCTGCACTTTCCAGAGCTTAAATTTTCTCGAGAAGAACTTTCAACTGTCTGTGAAAAACCAAGAGCAATGAATGAGTATATAATGCCTTAATTGAGGTAGGGAGGATGGAAATATTAGAAGCAAAATGCAGGCGTACCAGTCGAAGAATCTGATGAGATCTAGAGCTTGTTTCGTTCAGAGATGTCTCTCCTATTTGCCTTTGAGCTGCAACAATTTTGAAGAAATCGAGCTAAGATGTTGTGATCTTCTTGAAGTGAAAAACAAGCACAGGAGGATTGGTGCAACCTTACCCTCACATATTGAAAGGAGCTCCTGTAGGTGGTTGCTATCTACCAGAGTCTCCTCCGTAAGTTTCTCAACAACAGTTCCTCTCTGTTGAACCATAACTGTGAATATACACCGCAGAGTACAACACTCTGAAACCATTAAAACATATACCAAAACACTTACCTCAGGATCATCAAGGAGTCTAAGTGGGGTGGAGTCATGGCTAAGAAGGTCTCTAACAGCTTCATTGTAAATCTCCATTGCAGAAAATTTCAACTGAAACTCCCTTTCTTTATGCTGCTAAGACATAAATACGACACTTAAATCAAAAGAAGAAGGAAAAAAAAAGTGATCAAATCGTATCAATTTTTCTGATCAGTTACCTTTTCAATGTAATTATATATATCAGTTACTGCAAATTGAGTGATACCACTCATGGTGTACGTTTTCCCACTGCTCGTCTGTCCATACGCAAAAATGGTACCTATAACACACATTCAGGCAATAAAGAAATCAAAATTTTTACAATCTCAAAACAAACATGATTTACCTTGAATTAGATTCTATAAGAAAAACAAAATTACTCACAGTTCATGCCGTTAAGTATGGAGAGAACCAGTTCTTTGGCTCCTTCATCGTACACCTGCTTCGTCGAGCATTCGGTGCCGAATACTCTATCTATATACACCCAAAAGCTAAAAATAAAAAACAGAGAAAAGGAAATTAAAAGGAAAAAAAAAAGATTGATTCACAAGAAATTACCAAATGTGTAGGCGGTGGGAAAGAGGGAACGCTCGGGCATGCTGGTCTTGAACACAATGGTGTTGTCGTTAATGCACTCCCAATCCAAGACATCGTTTCTGGAAATTTCTCTATCGTTCAAAGGCCTTAATCTAACCGAAACGAAGATCTTCTCCTCCGATCCTTGCGACTCGTGCACAGGAGATTCTCCCCCCATCAACATCGAAACCACGCTCATTTTTTATCTTTTTTCCTCTCTTCTTTTGGTCTAGCTCCTGTTCATGAATATTTAATTAACAAAAAAGATTCGAAAACGAATAAGTTTAGGCTCAAACAGTCCCGTCTTTTTCCCTCTGGTTTTCTTTGTTTCGGTCTGTTTGGTTGGTGAGAAAGTCAGAGAGAGAACGAGAAAGAAAATTCCAGGAACCGGAAAATTGGTTCCTGTGTTTTTCCTTCTCTCGCACTAACTGTCTTGTTGAAGGGCAGTTAGTTAGTTTATGAGTCTCTTGGAATGAATTAAGAGAGAAAATTCGTTAATCTTATTGATCGTTTCACGTTCGGCGATTTTCCCGCGCTTTTACGTCCTCTATGCATGGCGGTTAGGTCTTTATGACCTTTTATTATTCATATGCTCCATCTTCTTCTTTTTTTTTTCTTCATAATTCGGTTAATTATGTGTATAATTTATTTGTGTTACTCAAAAATAGGATATGGTTTCTCTTCTTTTACGGTTGCTAATTTAGGATAACTAATTTTAATATTAGTTTCAATTTCTTTTGTATAGGAGTGATTCAATTAGTTGGAGGGACTTTTAGGAGGCTTCGAGAAATTGGGTCATACATGAACTTAGGATGGCAAATTGCCACAATGAGCCCAAGTCCAAGCTCGGTCCGATCATTGCTATCATTGCCTAGGCCCGGTTAGCCTTGAAACAATATGCCCTTAGCCTGAGTCTGACTCGCTTGGCTCGATTTTTTTTATTAAAAATGTAATAATAATATTGTTTTGTTTATAATTGTTGAGCTTTAAGTCAATTCGATTCTTTGACTTTGGATAAGGTCAGAGCAGGCCCGCGCCAATTGTCACCCTTATATGAACTTTTTCTAGAATTTTGACTTGGATTCAAGTAATTATAATTTTATTCTTGATTAAATTTAAATATTTGAATATAAATTAAATTTAGTTCATTAATTTTAGATAAAATTGATTAAAATTTAAACTCATTTCTTATAATTAGTTAGAATAAAAATTTTATTTAAAATTTTGAATTCAATTATCAAATTTTATTAAAAACGATATGTAACTAATTATTTTAAGTGAAATTTATTATTTCTTTTACTTAATTAATTGTTAAATAATTTTGAATATGTTATTTATAAATTAATTTTCACACCTACAAAAATAAGGTAACGTGCGTCCAAGGCTTATTCACCCAATAATGGAATAACTACAAAAAGCAAAGTCACAAATATCAAATTTAGACAAAGATAATGGATTAAAAATTATAAAAAATTTTATTTACTTTTTAAATTTAATAGTTTTAAATTAAGTGTTTAAATTTAATAATTAAATAAATCAGTTTAAAACTTATTATTAATATTTTATAATCAAAATTTCAAAAAATAGCATAGCTTTCTAAGCTTCCATCAATAAACATATTATTAATTATGTATTTAAAAATCATTAATATTTAAAATTTATACAAAACTAAACACACATAACCCTTTTAAGTTTTATTTTATTTTATTTTTATTTTTATCAATAAAATGAAATGAAAATGAAAATTTAAATTAAGTTATTCGACTTTAAATAATTTAAATTTTTTAATAATTAGATACTGAAAATACAAAATTTGAACACATATAGTAAAAATCAAATACCGTTAAATATAAGTGCGAGAGGGCTATTTTTATTTATGTTGAATTTTAATATTTGAGTACTAAAAGAATCAAAGGCCAATCACTCAATCTACCACAAATTAAAAGGCTTAAGCCCAATCAAAAGAAACATCAATTCAATATCATAATCACAATGGACTAGTTCATAGATACAGATCTAGATGTTTTCAATGAGTCTGACCACGTGCCAATTATTTTAAAGAGCTCGGATAGTACTGTATTTAGGCATACTCAATTAAAAATAATATATATATATATATATATATAAATAAAAAAGGAAGGTAAATACAAGTTACATGCCGTATTGGGAGTGACAGACCCGATCATCCTCTACTAAGAGAGGAATGCAACCTCTGAGTGGATACTCAAAAGTAATGATGCCTAATGAAAAGTATCCTGTAATATTTGCAAGTCAGTTTGCATTACGATTACCCTCGCGGTAAATATGCCTAATTAAAATAACCTAGTTGCAAGAAAGCAGTTCGTGAATGCCTAGCATCAGAGAGTTGAAGGAATTAGCCCTCGCTTGCGAAGAAGAGAGCATATCGGTCACAGGACGTGAATCCATTTTCAAGATGATGTGACGGGAACCCAGAAACCAAGCTAGTTGAAGGCCCGACAGTACCCCCCAAAATTCTGCTGTTAACGGGGAACATCCACCAATGTTCTGGGCAAATCCTCTCAATCAGAGGCAGAAGCTGTCGGACAGTAGCTCTCCTGCTGTGGCAGAGTTGCTGGACCCTTTGAAGACACTATCAGTATTAAATTTTACCTATTCTGGAGCATGTTTGCTCCATCCTTCATGAATAACTCGTCGGGTGGCCACGATCCGCTGAGTTCAAAGTTGCCAGCTAATAGTTAAGTGGATATGGTGAACATATTCCAAGATGGGCTGCTCCAATAAGGTCGGGGAGATTATCTAATAATTTAATATTTTAATCAATTAATTCGCCCCTTGTCTAATTCAGTTGGTCAGATTTTGATATCTAAGCTATTTAATTAATCTTTATTCTTAATTTTTATTTCATTCAATTTTTTAAAAAACACTAAAAAATAAATGTAGTTCCCTTCCATTCCACGTCGTTTTGTGCTGCAACATATAATATAAAATGAACTGTAATCATTACCGGGCACATTAGTATAATTCAAATTCAATCTGTCATTTTTAATACCATCCCGCTTCTCGTGGATAATTTAACTAATCTCGTATAACTGTCACAACTAAGAAAATGATAATTCCATCACTCATTCCAGCTTGGGGGTGGTAGGCCACAAACATCATAATTAAAAAATATATATAAAGAAAATAGTTTGTTTTAATTTTCTAAATAGAATAATTTAATTAATTAACGATTTATCAAATTTGGTAAATCAATTGATTTTATAAATATTTTCAATATTAAAAAACTGACCCGATTTGGCCGTAAAATGTTTTAATTGTCCAATTGTTTAGTTCGGTTATACTGAATCGATTTATTTTAATAAATTATTAATTTCACTAAATTAGTTAATTTTTGTAAATAAATATAAATTAATAATTTTTATAATTAAGTCTTAAAAATAAGTGACAAATTTTTTAATTATATTTTTATTTTATTTTATTTTTAATTAATTTTATGATAGTTCAATATTAATTAAAATTTTTAAACTTATCGTATAAATTTAACTTTAATCTATTTTTAAAATATTAATTTACCTTAAAATTTTAAAATTTTGGTTTAAATATTACATAATTGTCATTAAAGAGCATGAACAGATAAGTTAAATACTAAAAAGAAAAGGCTGTCTCTGTCTTCCTCCCTCTCTCTCCTTAACGGCTTTACCTTTATACCTCATGAAGCAAAAGAAGCCAGCAAAAGAACACCACAGCTGAGCTATATTTAATCAGAAGCCCTAATCACATGAATTCATAAATTATCTGCTACTCCTCTCAATTCTCAGGTCCTAGCCCTAATTCCTAATTGAACCAGGAACCAAGATGACGACGAGAGGAAGCAGATCAGAGAAGGTGAAGAGAATTTTCCAGCAATTCGACGTTAACCGTGATGGAGGGCTTAACAGAGAGGAAATGGCCGCCCTTGTGGTCGCTGTTAACCCTAGGGTTAAATTCAGCGACGAGCAAATCAGTGCGATTCTCGACGAAGTATTCCGTACTTACGACGAGTACATCGACGGCGAGAAAGGTCTCACTTACGACGGTCTGTTGCGTACGTACGATGACGGAGCCGGGGACGTGGACCGTGACTTCGACGCGTTGGAATTGGAGCTTAATTTGGATGATAATAAAGGGATCCCGGTGGGGTCCGAGGCTTCGTCGTCTTCGGTTATGGATGAGGGAGCTATGGAGTCGCAGAAGAAGCAGAGGATAGCTGCGTGGGCTGTTTCGCCTAATCACGGGATTGTTTTTGATGATACGTGGAAAATTGTGGACGATTTGGAGATTTTGGTGAAGAGATTGAAGGGAAAGCAAGCGAAAGATGGGAAACTGAAAGGTGATAACTTTGATTCCTATTCTGACGCAGGGTGGTCCAGGGAATTGGGGCCGTCTTCGGAGATATCTGAGAAGAGGTTGTTTTGGGAAGAGTCGGGACATGATTATGCTATTTTTATCAAGGAATTGGGGGTCTTGAGGAGCAGAGCTGACGGAGCGAGATCGAGAGAGGAGGCATTTGATGGGCATATGGCAATTGGGAGAGTGTTGTATGAGCACCAGTTGTTTAAGGAGGCATTGGTGAGTTTTAAGAGAGCTTGCGAGTTGCAGCCGGTAGATGTTAGGCCTCATTTTCGAGCGGGGAACTGTTTGTATGTTCTTGGGAGGTGCAAAGAAGCTAAAGATGAATTCTTGTTGGCTTTGGAGGCAGCTGAGGCAGCAGGGAATCAATGGGCTTATTTGCTTCCTCAGATATATGTGAACCTCGGTATTGCATTGGAAGGTGAAGGTATGATTTTAAGTGCTTGCGAGTACTATAGAGAAGCTGCTATTCTTTGTCCAACTCATTATAGAGCTTTGAAACTACTGGGTAGTGCCCTTTTTGGGGTAGGGGAATACAGGGCAGCTGTCAAGGCCTTGGAGGAGGCCATTTTCATGAAACCGGACTATGCTGATGCGCATTGTGATTTAGCCTCTGCTTTGCATGCTATGGGCGAAGATGAGAAGGCAATAGAGGTTTTTCAGAAGGCTATAGATTTGAAACCCAGTCATGCGGACGCTTTGTATAATTTGGGTGGGTTGTATATGGATTTGGGAAGGTTCCAAAGAGCGTCTGAAATGTATACCAGGGTATTAGGTGTGTGGCCAAATCATTGGAGGGCACAATTGAACAAAGCTGTCACGTTATTGGGGGCCGGGGAGGCTGAGGAAGCCAAAAAGGCTTTGAAGGAAGCATTGAAAATGACCAATAGAGTTGAACTGCATGATGCGATATCACATTTAAAGCAGCTTCAGAAGAAGAAATTTAAGGGTAATGGTGCTGCTAATGGAGACAATGCTTTTATATCCGTGGAACTTAACAAATTTAAGACTGTGGGTGAGAGAACAACGTTGAGACAGAACTTGGCAGATGCTCTTAAAATCAGGGCATTTCAGAGGATTACCAGGTTGAGTCGGTGTGATGTTGAGCTTTTGAAGAAGGAAATGAGTGAAAATGATGTGCCAGTTTCTTATTCTGGTGGTGGTGTCCCAGAGAAATCCGTACGAAAACCAAACTTGGAGGGAATTCTGAGGAAGTTACTTGATTTCTTAAAGCCTGAAACCTTCCAAGGGGCAGTCAAGGCAATAAATGAGAGGATCCTCTCTGTTTTGGATGTGACTGGATCTGGTAGGGTAGATTTGGGAATGTTTTTTGCCATTCTTGCTCCAATTTGTAGTGGCAGTCCTGATAAGCGAAAACAAATCGCCTTTGATGCACTCATGTGGCGTCCTGTGAATGAAGGCAGTTCTCTCATAAGAAAAGTTGATGCTGTTCGTTATGTGAAGTTGCTCAGAGCTATATATATTCCATCTAATGGTGTTAGTGAATTGCTTGAACTACATGGAGAAACCGACTCTTCAATGGTATCTTTTAACGACTTTCTTGTTATGTTTAACGATCCTGATTGGGGCTTTGGTGTCATGTCCACACTTCTTAAGCTTGAAATGGGTGATAGGAATAGACATGAGAACCGTGTTTGCTCAGTCTGCCGCTACCCGATTATAGGGTCTCGCTTCAAGGAGGTTAAATCCAATTTTAGTCTATGTAACCAATGCTACAGTGAGGGAAAGGTTCCTCCTGCTTTTAAGAAAGACGAGTACACATTTAAAGAGTATGGAAATGAGGCCGAAGCAGTGAAAGACAAGTGTATGTGTTTTACCATGCAATCTCATAAAGGCTGACTGTTATTTTCCCTGTTTTATCCATCAAGTTTAGTTTTGCAGTGTGAAAAGTATAGCTTTTACTAATTGTGTGCAGTGGTTATCTGGCCTTTGTATAATGAATCTGTTTAAGCTGCATCTTTGATTTCCATATCCAAGTAGGTCTTCTACATTTTTATACCCTTTTTTGTTCTATATTTGTGTTCAAACACTGTATATCACCCTTAGCTTTGATTTTGACCAAGTGCTGAATAACAAACGAATTCCAGTTTGCTTATTATTTCCACATGCCAATGACTGCCACATTGTTCTAACGCACTCTAATGGATGTATTTATTGGAAAATAGGAGTTCCGGATTTGTTTCCTTTCCTTTGGCATGTTATGGTCCTTGTTTCTTGTTGTTCATTGTTTACTTGTTTTTCGCTTGAAGTTTTGATTGAGGGTTAAGATTTCGGTACTTGTCAGGCATAGTTGGACGTGTTTTTGTAAATGGGAGTTAGACAAAGTGTGATTTTATAAGATATCAATGAGCTATAAGATAATGTCGTTTTGGTTGCTGGTTTTTAGTTATTGAATAACATGACGTTATGTTAATCCGGAAAACTAGTTTACACTAGCTTGAATTCAACATGAAATATGGTCATACTCAAGTGGTGCAAGAAGTCTTGAATTTGAGTCCTAAACTCTTTGGCGACATTTAAAAGGTATCAAGTGTTGCTGATCCAAAGGGTAATTGCTTGTAAACTCCTAATGCTTTCCTCTTTGAGGAGAATTGGGAAAAGAATCCTAAGGCTTAAGCCTTGCCACTAATATTAGTTTGACTTTGACACAACAATTTGTCACATGACGATTAACCTTATTGCACCCTTTATTACCATTTTCTGTCAACCTTCATGATTTTGTAATTTTGTTTGGCAAATCATGATTAGTACATGTTTGGTTATCATTTCTATCAAAGAAACCCCAATAATCAGGCGTAATTTGCTTTCATTTGGCATCTATTGGAGTGAAAGTGACTGATCGTGTACCAACGAATCTAACTGAAAGGTCAATGGTTCAGCTATAGTGGTGATTATAGCGACAGACCAGAGTGAAAGTGACCCAACCGAAACACCTTTCACCTTAAAATTTTCAAAGTGAATGTATACCTAAAACGATTTAGGAAACAGCTACCTTATCAATTACCATCATTGTCTCGATGTTGCAATTATGATCAAAACCACCCCACCTATTCTCTCTCTGATTGTTTTAGGTTTGTATTATTATTCACTGTACAGTTCACCAAGTCTTTATGAAATTGCAAGCAATCATCAGGATTTCAGATGTTATAATTCATTTTGTTGCAGATTCCAGCGACCGAACGGCTGCTTTGATCGAAACATGCAAGAATAATAAAATTTCAGCATTAAGGATAACGATGTTATGGCACCAAAGAACAACCAAATCGGTACGCCACTCTATCAACTAAATGATTTTGAATTATTAATTAATGTAAGATTTTAAGTAAATATTACAAATTTTATAGATATTAAAAAAGATAGAATATTATCATAAAATCAACGTTTTAACTATGTCAAGTGGAAAATTTTGACATTAAAAGAAGGAGAGAGCGGTAATAATTAATTTTTGATAATTGCCAGTAGTTTAAATGGTTCTTAAAACTGGTTAAAGATTAAATAAAATTTAAAAATTTAAAATATGTTTGAAAAAGATTATTCTTATCTAAATTTGAAGTTTAAT
>JAOQMP010000002.1:1005374-1015645 GCA_027563575.1 Erythroxylum pedicellare
TAATTAATTTTGATTTATAAAATTTATTATTTTAAAATAGACTGATTAATTAATAAATTGATTGATTTTTAATAATAACATTTATTAAAATAAATCGAATCAAAAAGTTGAATATAGATTTATAAAGTTGGTCGGTTTAAACTTTTTACGATTAAATCGATTAAACAGTTGAATTTTTTAATATTGCTAATAATTATTAAAATTTAATCTTGTTATTAGTAGTTATTACTAATATTATTAAATAAAATAAATTTTTTAATAAGTATTCACTGAATAGCAACGCTATTACATGTCTAGTTGCGGGGGTAGGACCCAGACATATCCTGAAGGACATAAGGAATACAACCCGAAGGTGAGTAGTGAAAACAAAAAATGCCAATAGCGAAAGACTGGACAGCGTGGGCTAATCAGTCCGTATATCGATTACCTTTCCTAAAAGTATGCTGAATATGGACCTCCATCGGACGTCCCAAGATCTCGTGAATGGCCAACCCCAGCGGGTTACTGTTCAGGCTCGAATGACTTGAGCCAGATAAAATGTTAGTTACCTCCAGAGCGTCCACTTCAAGCTCGAGTTGTCGGCATCCTATATTCCAAACAAGAGTTAGACCAGTATGAACTCTCCAAAGTTCTGCAATAAATGATAAACAAAAAGCACAAATCTGCCTAAACATTGTCCGGTGCCATCTCGCAAAAGGAAAATAAAATTTTAATTTAGCAATAATAATACTAACGATCATCAATGCTCAATTAGTTAGTTGACAATTGTAATAAAGGTAGCATAAAGCTTCACTCTTATAGTTACAACGCCTCCTCACTGTTTCACTTTTCCCACAAACAATCTTGGCCTTCTTTAACATCAGCAGGTTCATAAAAAGTTAAATGGGTGGATCCTCGTGCTCATACAATAGGATAGGTCGAAAGCAATAAAAACAGATTACACGTTCGCACCTCAGCCCGACCCAAGTTGTTCCTTTTTGGTACGACACCGACACAACCAAAAACTGCTCTTAGGCTTAAGGCATGCAATAGTCATGTTTTGTCATCCATTTCGTGTGAAAGAAAATTCTTGTTTTGTTCGAACACTACTACTACTCTGCTACTACTTCTAACTGCTGCAATGCAGTGCTCTTTGAAACGAACAACTACTTGTCATGAGAAGTACGCGAACTAGTTCATAGTTCGATCATGACAACCTTAAGCCAGAGGTCAGTAGTGCACATTTCACGCATGATTTTAGTGCTTATAATGGCATTAACACTCATGAAGGTATCAGCAGAATCTTCTTGGTGGCCATTATCACCAACATCATCCCTTGATCTTCAGTCCCAACCCATCCTAGATCGGAAGGAACAAGGAACGACAGGTCGTTCGACGTTTGTGGAAGAAGAAGACTATGGCTTCTGGGATCCTACGCCTGGTTCAGGAGGAAGCTATTGGGCACCTATTCCACACGAAGAAGATGATTAGAGAGCTGATGTTGAGCTTAACTCTTCTGTCTTCATCATCCCAATACGTTATACAGTAATTGTAGTTTTCTTAAGCTCACCAGAAACCTATAAATTTCCTGGTTTCATTTATTTATGCTTGTTATGTACTATGAATAATTGAAGATACCGGCATGGATTGAAAAAAAAAAATTATGCAAAATATTCGGTTAGAAAACAGATTATTAAATTAATATATAATATTTATTTACATAAAATTATCTCATTCATAATCGGATTTAAATGAATTGATAACGGATCAGATCATTTATTATTTTATTTTGACTCAAAAAAATTAATTTATAACTAAACAATTTAATATCATTTAAGAATAAAATATGATGTTATTTTAATTATGCTTAATAAATAATTTTATTTTGTTTAATAATTTAAATTAATTAATTAATTGATTATTAAACAAAAATGTGAATTTTTTCTACACATGAAATTGTTGAATTAACAAAGTATGAGGTGTGGGTCTCAAAGACCAAAAAGTTAAACAACGATTATATGTGTTTTATACCATTCAGGGCGGTTGTTTTATATAAGAGAATAGTAATCAGAATGAGAATGAATATAGTAAAGAATGAGTAAGAATGTATATTATTATTATAATTATGATGATTAGTTAAGAGAAATGAATGATTACCATTAATATTGATAGTAGTTGGTTTGTAAAAAATATTAAGAAATAAAAATTAATTATATTGTAATTAATTAATTAATATTATTATTACTTAAACAATACCAAATCTTACTAAACCAAAAAAAATTAAGCATTGCTGGGAGTCACAGAGTAGGAATAAATAATGACAAAGTTACTATATTAAAGAACAAAAAATATTAGAAAAATGACTCTCATTCCTCACAAAATGGAGAGGAATGAAGCATTGTGCGAAAATTAGGAATGGAAGTATACGTCATCCAATCATAATCTCTTACCAAATTTTATTTTTCATTCCATACTCATTCCTCTCTTCTCGTACTCACCAAACAAGTACACCCTCATATTGTTTTACTTATAAAAAAAGTATCAAAAGTAACACCTTGATGTTTTAATAGAAAATGAGCTAAAAGAAAATAAAAGTTAAAAGTTTTAATAATTAAGAGTTCAGATATATTTTATATAGATTTTGAAATCTCAACTTCAAAGTGAACATCCATAACATTATTATAGTTGATTCGTTGATGATTCAATTCAATCTGATTATTGAGATAGGTTCTTCGATAATTCAATTCAATTTGGTCGTTCCAATAAATGGTTCAAATTTGGCATAATGTTTGATCGGACTCATGTGATGGAATTGTTCTAAAACAATATCTTTTTGAGTAAAATGTATTTTAAAAATGTGGCTTGTTTTTTAATTTTTTAAATTATAAGTTAAAACAACATTATTTTAGATGAGTATTATACTAAAAAGATATTATTAAAAAAAAGCTTTAGATCTATGCCTAAAATTATTTTGCAAAGTCGATCAATCCTTAAGACTATTTCTATCAATGATTAAAAGCCCTAATAGGTTTCATCGATTAAATTATAAAAATTTTGAATTAGTCAATTTTTTTGTTCAATTTTTTACTTTTTAGTTCGATTTATTTTAATAACTCTTTTTTTATTCGATTAATTTATTAATTAATTAGTATATTTTCATAAATTAATAAGTTCTTATAAACTAAAATTAATTAATTAATTTGTATTTAACAATATTTTTTTAATTAAACTTAAATTTTTTTGTTAAAAAATTTTAAATTCTTTAATTTTATTGAACCTTTAACTAGTTTTATAGTGGTCTACTACCGATTAAATTGTTTACATCTTAAAGTTTTTATATTATCAATTTAATTTCTGGTCTAATTTTAAAAACATTAATTTCTACAAATCCTATCAATGTTCTCATAACGAAAGAAGATGAATGGAAAATTTCACCTGAAATCTACCATTTTTACACCGTCAACTATAACATGTGATAGAAGCCTTAATTACGTAGCTCGGATCGAACGTGAAAGAGAAATAATGAAGAAATGCGGAAAACACTTTATTTCAGTTTCATAACTTTAAACAAGTCTTCCGAGGCTGAAACGAGCACAAATTCGTCTACCCCTTCATGAGAGTTGCTAACCACAACACAATAAACCCTTTCTGTAGCTTTCTGTATACGTGAATCTCTGAATTGGTCAAAATATTTGTACATTCACAATTTGCTATAGCAGCTATAGGAGACCTTAGCCTTCTATATATAGCATCCATAGTGGGTCTCTCCATCATGATTTCAATATAGGTCCAGTCCACACTGATCGAGGTCCATTTTTCTCCTAGACTTCTACCATTAATCCAGATCATTTATTGAGTCACTTTATTATTTTTATCCAGATCAAATTACATAATTTAACCTATAAATCATTTAGAACCGATAAAATGCAATTAATTGTTGTCCACCAAATGAGAAATTTTCTAACATTCTCCCCCTTGGATAATAATCATATTGACTCCAGTTCAAAAACACAGTTAAGTCACACTACTATATTGGTACCAAGTTTAAAACAAAACATTTGATCCAAAGATAATGAAGGTCCATCATTATGTCCCGTAACGCTTTCAATACCGAAAAATATCAAACACATGTGTCATATATGACATAGGTTCAATATAAATCAAACACATGTGTCATATATGACATAGGTTCAATATAATCATGCATATCTAATACCTTACTAACATGAACAAAAAAATATAGTGTGGCAGACAAAGATGATACTTGTATTATCTAATACTTATCATCTTTCTGTTTGTAGGTCTTGATTTCTCTAAACTTTATGCTAAACTGCATATGCAAAATTGCACAAGAGAAATCTTGTTTTCTCTTATTGAACTCTAATTGCATTATAGAAAACTTTTATGTTCTCTCATTGAACGCTATACTGCAATAGAGAACGTCTTTATGTTCTCTTACTAAATGCTAAACTGCATAAGAGAACACCTATGAGATTAAACACTTATATCCTCCTATGTCATGTTAAAATTCATTGATGTACGTATTAAACTGTATGTGTCTTAATGACGTAGATCCAAGGTCAATCAATATATATACCCAATGACCTTTAAAAACGCTTAAAATCAACACAAATGTTAAGACCTTCATTTGTATTATGACAACGTATAATAATACATAGGACTGAGGATAAACAATGATCATCTTTATTAATTAACCACCATATTATCATAATACATCAAAATATACAAACATACAAGGAGCATACATAATGATCACTAGCTAACAGCGTCTAAAGACTTCAATACACCCATACTACATAGATGTCTCTCAAATACACGTGGGTAAAGTCCTTTAGTTAAAGGATTAGCTAACATTTTCTCAGTCCTTAAATGCTCTACCACAATGTCACATTTCTTTATCAACTCATTAATGGTCAAGTATTTGACTTTCAAATGCTTAGACCCTGTGATATTCTTCTTGTTATTACTAAACAACATAGTAACAAGATTATCACAATACAACCGAATAAGCTTAGCCATTGAATCAACCATAGATAACTAAGAAGTCAAGTTCCTGAGCCATACTGCTTGTGTAGTAGCCCCGTAATATGCACAAATTATGCATGCGTAGTCGAGGAAGTCATTAGTGTCTGGTTGACACTCTTTCAGGATAATACACCATTCGCTAACATGAAAATGTAGCCTAGAGTGGACTTTCTATCATCCTGACACACAACAAAATAAGAATTTGTATACCCTACGAGGTTTAGGCTGTTGAACCTTCTATATGTCAACGTATAATCCTTAGTTACCTTTAAGTATTTCAATACTTGCTTAATTGCATTCAAGTGGTTTATATCTGGGTTAGCCAGATACCGACCTAGTAGTTCAACAGCAAATGTAATATTCGACCTAGTATATACCTGGGCACACTTCAGGTCATCGACCGCACTAGAATATGGAACATTCCTTATAGTCTCTCTCTTTATTTCATTCTTTGGACACTATGCCAAAGATAATCTCTCACCGTAAGAGATAGGTGTTATAACAAGTTTATAGTCAACCATATTAAACCTTTGTAACAAATGATGTATGCACTCTGCGAGAGGCCCAACGAGTGTCGAGATCTGTCTCGGTGAATCTAAATACTAAGGACAAAAGATGTTTCACCCAAATCCTTCATGTCAAAGTGCTTGGCTAAAAGTTGTTTAAATTTATACAATATGGTCAAGTCATTTGATGTTAAAGTAATAGGAAGATTACTTTGCTCCCCCTAGCCTTATAGTATAAGTATATTTCAACTTTGTGTTCCATAAAGCTGAAAGAAGTTAGAACCTCGTCAAACTTAAGGTACAACTGTCTGAAAGCTTGTTTCAAACAGTATATTAATTTTCTTAAATTACCAATCTTGTCAGTTGCTCCTTCCTTCAGGTTTATCCATATAGACTTCTTTATAAAGGTTGTTAACCAGGAAAGCGGTCTTGGAATCCATCTGATGTAGCTCCATATCATAATAAGTTACTATTGTGATAATTGCTCTGAATGCATAATTGGAGGATAAGGGAGATAAGGTAATATTAAAGTCAACCCCTTCTCTTCGAGTGAACTGCATGGCAATCAATTGAGCCTTAAACTACTCAACTTTAGCCTGAGTGTCCTTCACGTTCTTAAACAACCATTTACAACTGACAAGTTTACAGTGTTAAGGAAAATCAACTAACTCTCATACCTTATTGTGCTTCACGGATTGCATCTCATCCTTCATTGCATCCCACCACAATTTCACATGGGGTCTGGAGACAGATTCTGTAAAAGAGACAAGATTCACAACATGTCCAATTTCATAGTCTTGTTCACTTAAATAGACTATTTAATTAGATGAGATAGCATGTTGTTTCACTATAGTGGATCTACACAACTGTATTAGTTCTTGTACCCCAGTAATGTCTGTTTGTATAGGTATAAGTTCTTATTCCTATACAAGCATGGTACTTAGACATTATCCACGGGACTTAACTGTATGAGTGATGGATATGGAATAACTATAGTATTCGTTCTGCTATTATCTGAAGGGTAAGAGGGCTCACTCTCATCATAGACATCATATCATAAACTCACTTGTCTGTGATTCTACTATTCTGACCCCTTCCTTTCTACAATAAAATATATAACCTTTAAAGTGGTTGGGATATCCAACTAAATAGTAACGAGTTGAATGAGCTTGCAATTTGTATTCATAAGGATTATATAATCATACCTCAGCAAGGCAGCCTCATACACTAATGTGTGTAAGGCTAGGCTTCCACCCTTTCCAGATAATCAGGTAGGTTAGTCTTACTCTACATTGACTTTATTATGTCCTTTAGGGTCTGATCACACTTTTCAGCTACACCATTTTGCTCAAGACTACCTGATATAGTGAATTGAGTCACTATTCTACAAGATTATACATATCTGGCAAACAAACCCTTTTTCTTGTCCTGAAATACCATGTTTGTCATAATACTCTCTCAACCAGTAAGTTCTAACAATCTTGATGGTTTTTTTCAATTAGTTTTCAACCTCATTCTTAAGGATCTTGAATTTATCAAGAACTTTCAAATATTTCCTTAAGCAAGAACATATACCTGTAACGGGAATAATTAATCAATAACCATCAAAAAATATATAGAATTGAATAATGTAACTGTATAAGGTTCACTAATATTCACTATGAGATCCAACAAGCTAGAATCTTGAGTTGACCACCTTTTTCTTTGTTTCCAGTCAACTTACCTCTTCAATAGTCAACACATGTTTCCAGATCATTAAAATCCAAAGTTGTTAAACTATTACCTTTAATCAATCTCTCAACCCTAGCTTTGGAAATGTGGCTTAACCTTTTATGTAACAACATGTATGACTTATCCTTTATCACGACTTTTTTTTTTTATAACCTGTTTGGTAAGATATGAAAAAGCATATATCTAATTCAGGATAAGACATATTCTAAATAAACCATTTGACAAGAAAGGTGTATCAATATGTTTTGTATTAAACGACAACTATATATAAAATTAATACAAATATCAAATTCATTCTAAAAGACAGTATATAAAATGTGTTGTGTAAAAACCAAAATGAACCTTATATCTAGGTTCAAACATGCATCCCTTATAGATATTAAATCAACTTCTTCATTGTCACCAACCACCGGTTTCTCCTTCTCTTTAGTTGGCTCTATCCTGGATATGAACCCCAGCACCATGGAGGCAACATGATTAGATGCTCCACTATCTAACTACCAAGAACTGAATATGGCTATAGCAAGATTAGATTCATAAATTGATAAGCCAAAGCGTTACCTGACAGTCTATGTCTTTCCTTCAGGGCATATACCTCTAGCAATCCTGGACCTTTACCAACATTAGATTGACCAACATTAGCAAGTGGAGAAGATTTGGATCTCTCACCTTTGACCATTATGGGCTCGGCCTTTCCTTTTCCTTTGGCTGATGAGAGGACCTTATGAGCATAATTCTTTAACTTCTCCTTTTCTGCAACATAATGGGCAGCAAAGCATTGAAGTCTCATTCCTCATCCTACAAGTCACTAGAATACTAAACTTTGGAGGGAGTCAGGAGTGTGCTCAAAGCCTGGTAAACTATACTGACATCATGAAGAGGAATATTTACCGCCTTCAATTTACCTTGGAGATAGATCATTCTTGATATGTAATCCCTCACTCTGCTTCCTTAGTGTACCTCATAGAGAATAATTCTTTCATTAATGCACTTATCTCAGCATTATACGAGACTATTTACCTTTGGGAGACATTATCAAGAAACTCTCACCCTATGCCTGTCTTCGAAAGTCCACTAAACATATGCTCAGCGATGGATCTCTTAATGGTTAAGCAATATACTTTATTCAATTGATCCCAGGCTACATAGGCCACTTAATCGGCCTCTGAGCTACTGGATGTAGGTGGAGATGACCTATCCGTATGTATGACCATATCAATATTTGTCATCTCCATTGCACTCGATACATCTTCTATCCATTTCTCCAAATTGAAACCAGTCAAATTTTTAATGGTGACACTATGATTGATGACCAAAAGGAGACTACAAAATGAAAATGTAACAATCAGCACAAATGTAGGATAACAGCGATACTCAAAGTCATACATAGTATCTTAATTGAGAATCCAATTACACATATTATAAAACACCTTTGGGTTAAATACAGAATATATGCAATTAGATCTTCACATAAAAGTAATCAGAGTATATACCATCAACTCTCATGACACTACCACCTTTAGGCGAATAGATCATTTAAGCAACATATTTCCTCTATTTAATGCTTTTATGCACATCTTAAAATCATATGTAAGGCCAACACCTTTAAGCAGAATAATCAAACATAATACTAGAGGCATCACCCAACAGGCAAGAAAGATAATTCAAAATTCTCATCAGTTCCCAAAAGGTCCACAAATACAAATGATACATCTTTATATTATCCTCACATTCTTTATGGGCATATTGTATATGACAATGTACCATCAATAAATGAAAAAAGTCGAATACGCATTATAAATATCACACCCTCGTGTTGAGACTTTTAGCGAAAAAAATCTCTATCCGAGTGAATATCATGCTATTTCGAACACTGAACATATGACTCGAGACACGAAAACCTCAAATATCTTCCTCATATGAAGCCCGAAGCATGAAAATTCACTCAAGAATAGCTTTAGAATGCCTTATTTCCTTTTTTGGAGTTAAACTTTAATTGATTACTTATGCAATAAATCCAAACAATTTAGAAACTCCCTTTATAAATTCCATAAACTTGGGAACAAACCAAAAATGCCTCAAGACACTCTTACAGGAATTCTAAAAATTTTGGATTTTTTCGTCCTTTAGCCTACTAATGCCATCATGACGTCATTACTATGTTAGCGTTGTGTTAGCACGTTGGCATCATCACGGAGTCAACATGTTGACATCAACTGACATCGACATGCGCATGGGCGTGGCATGCATATGTCGTGCGTGCACCCACCTCAAACGCGCCTTCAATATGTATGGCGTACATGTCTTGTTAAGTCACTTTATTATCTTTATTACAATCAAATTACGTAACTTAATTGATAAGTTATTTAAAAATTATAAAGTATAAATAATTGTTGTCCAGGAAATTTTCTAACATCTATATATCTGGTTTGATTAGGTTTTTTTCATAACTCAAAACATTGCGTATGGATTTAGCCTTTCAAAATTGGAAGTGATTGACTATCACAAGCAGACAAAGAACACTTTTTTCCCGTCTAAAATGATATAATGCCATAATGGTGATCTAATAAGACTGAACTGCCCACTTTCTCAGGAATTTCGAACCGGATGGTCTGCAAAATGTTGTCGGCATCACTGTTTAACGATAAACTTCCATTTTCCGCAACATGTGCATTCGTTATACCAGAGATCTGCACCAGACGGCGTGTGTGAAGACTTCAAAGAAAAGGACAGAAAACGAAGAGATTGAAATGGAGAATAGTTTCTGTGGTCCATCGTGGTTATTAGGTTATCTCATTCTGACATCGCATAACTCACATTTTTGTGTACTACTACTACCATGCTCTTAGGTATGGAGCAACCTGTGCTTTTTCGCCATATTCAATGTTTTCTTGCTCGAATAAGCCTGCCATCTCTGACAAAACCAGGTTGATCCAATATTGCACTACGTGACCTTGCATAATTATACAATTTATTTGTATATTATTAGTTTTTTATACATCTATTTTA
>JAOQMP010000002.1:1052403-1064189 GCA_027563575.1 Erythroxylum pedicellare
TATCTATATCTATGTGTGTATCTATATATATATATAGTGACCGTCATTTTTTGATTGATTTAAAATATTTTACAAGTTGAAAAAATAAAGAACCGATAATAGGTAAAGGGTGGAAGACTCGATTTTAGTTACAGAGAAGACACTTCGTAATACGGTACTAAAGAAATTTGAAGACTTTCTCATCCATTAGATTAGTTTGATAACGACGGAATTTGCATTTGTCACCTTTTTTTAATTTGTATTTAATAAATTATTATATATATAATAAATTATAAATTATCTGATTTGGTTAGATCACTCGATGAATTAATGGACGAGTTTAGTTTAATTATTTTATTATTTAAGTTGTTATATTTTAATGCTTATCATGACTTTCTCTAAAGTTCATAATTATCTTCAATTCGATTTCACTGATTAACATTATACCTTAAAAATCATTTTCTTATTTCATGGGATGCCATGTACTAAGATGAGAAGATGCTTCCTCGATTGGCATAACAAGATGCTTACTCGATTTTTAAAACAAGTCATTTCAAATATAACTTACAGATTTTATAAATTTTTACCTTATAAAAATTATCTTAAAAATACCGATTTTAATCGTAATTTTAGTGATTTTAATTTATGTAACACGATTTTTTATAAAATCATTTATTATTAATAAAAAGAGGAACATGGTCATATCAAATTTTCTAATAAAGATATTTTTATGCATACGTTATTGAAATTCTGATTAGAATTAAATAATATATAATAACATATATGATTTATTCGACTGACCTCTAGGGTTTTTCGCTCGCTAGGCAGCATATATAGCCTTTAGTGTTTTGCTATTATAACAGAATGGTAGAATAGGCTGGGGTCAAGTGCATGCATAGTCCATAGACTGTTCTGCTTCTGTTTATTCCATACGATCATCTGGTTCTTGGCGAGTGGTCCCTGGTCAATTATAAATACAACTCGCATGCATGCAACGGTATACATGGGGTTCTTCTCCTTCTGCTCCCCGATTGGAAATTTCAATGACACACGATGGATCTTCACCTCAGCTATGTACTACCAGGCAAATCAGCTTCTGCTAATTCAATCCTAGTGTGTGCCAGACCCTAACGGGGACCTCTCTTTCTTTCAACGAAATAGCTGGACAGTGTCTTCACTTGTTACTAGTTCGACCTAATTATGCAAATTGCTTCAAAAAGATTGCCAGAGAAGCAGAAACCAAGAAGCCAACTATCATACTTAGAGATTACAATGGATGGGGTCGGAATCCCCTTCCTTTTTATAGGCGGCTTAAAGTCTCATTGGACATCGAAAAACTTAAATTTTAATTTAATTAAATAAAATTTTAATTATCAAATAAAATAATATCATTCTAATTAATCAATATTTTATTAATTAATTTAAAAACAACCTTTTTACTAATTAAGAATAAGGAGTGGTTGAGTTGGTAGAGTAGAGGAGCATGGAGCCAAAAGGTCATGTGTTCGATTCCTCCTACCTACACTTTCTTGATCGAGCTTGTCGCATTGGATTTGCCTAGTGCAGAGTACTCAGTTGGCGTGAATTGCAGCTATTGTGTCAATCCGGAAATTTACTCAATACGCATCCAAAAGATAGCGACTACAGGTTCCTTCATTTCAAGAACAAATATTTTCGAACTTTGCGTATTAACGAAATTTTTATTGGGCATTGTTGTTATTGTTATAGTATTTCATCAATTAAGGAAACAAATGACATTTTAATATCGTATAACTTAAATTCGAACTAAATCTCAATTTCAATCTAACCTTTATATATCTTGATCAAAATGGACTGATTGATTGATTTCCAATAGGACTAAGCTGAGTTTACCTTCCCTTATCACATTTTGAAACAAGAGGTTATCATAAGGAGCCTAGTCCAAATGCAGACACTAATTTAGTGATTTATATTTTCCTGTCATTTTTATCTTTGTTTATTATGGTTGAAACTTGAAATTAAGATCAAGTTGTGTTATTAATAATAGTAAAATATTTATTATTTTGGAATAGACATCTTTAATTTGCTGTCCTTAGGAAGTGGTTGAGTTGGTTGAGTAGGAGGTACGAGGTCAAAAGATTTTGTGTTTGAATCTCCCTATTTACACTATCTCGATCGAGTATGTCATACGAGATTTGCCTAGTATATAATACCCGATTGATGTGATTTGTAAACTCTTACGTCAATTCAGATTTACACAATGCGTATATAAAGGATAGTAACTTCAGGTTCTTTTATTTTATTTTAAAGAATTTTTCAATTTGATCTTAAAAAATTCATATTTACCTGTACAGGCCTGTAAGTAACCGGCCCAGTTGAAAAATATACTCAACTCAACTCCATAGTCGATACTCTAATAAAAAAACAATTAAATATATACATAATGAAAAATACGTTAAACTCAAAACTAATTAATCAAGGGTTTGTACGGAAATTTAGCGCGGGAAAACGATTTTTAAACGCGAAGCAGCAATATATATAACGTGTTTGGCATTTGCTTTGCAGTTTGCACCACTAAAGGAAGAGGAAAAATATAGAGAGAAAAGTAAATTTGAATCAAACACATGCAGAGAATCGATCGTACGGTGAGATCTGGCCTATATGTGCGAAAACGCGAGTTCTGTGAGGCGCGTATTTGTGTGTTCGTCGATCTTTTGAAGTAGGTAAGAGGAAAATGTTTGAGCGATGGAGTTCTGGAATGAGGCATCTGCAGCGATTGAATCCTGTGGAGTTAGTGCAATAGATTATTCCGTCAAATCGTCTATCCGATCATTCGCACAGCTTGGCGATCGTGAGCGCTCTTCTTTTCTCGTTGCTTTATGTTTATCTCGATTCCGAAGTTGATTGAGCGTTTCGATTTACTTTTTCTTAATTAATCATGTTTGTTAACTTGAATCGGAAAATATAGGTGCTGTTGAATCTGTCCGGACAAATTTCGCGGGAAAATGAGATAGTGGAATGTTATTTGGATAGATGTTTATATAAAAATTTTTACATGATTCATCAGACGCAATATATACAAGTATACGATATTATGATAGGCGGAGTCAGATTTTCAGATGTGTTCGTTATCTTAAGCTAAATTCTCTAAGTTGAACAAATTTAGATACGTAACTCTGTTCCGACCCTTCTGAAGTTCAATGTCCACGTCATTTACGTTTCTCAGATCAGTAAATGTTATGTATTACTCCTGTGAGTCGAACGGATTTAGATACGTAGCTCTAGTTTGATTCTTGTCGATGTCGAGCGTATGCATCTGTCACATCTTTTGGATTAATTAACACCCTTACAGTAGGAGTCAAGCGGATTTATACGGGAATCCTTGCTTTACTTGTGGCGAGGTTGAAATGTGCAATGTCCAGTATTCGATTGGTTTAATGTCTAATGTGGTTATCTCATTCAATGATTTGAGACTCGTATGCATGATCGGAAGACTAGCATACAGATTATGATAGGTTAATCTCCAAGTCTGTTTTTAAGAAGATACGGTTTGTTTTTCTGTAATATAGGCTGTATATACCTACAAATTTATTGACAAAAAACTGAACGATCAGCTTCCTTTTTGGCGTTCAAGTACTTACCTTCCTTATTTAGCTATTCAATCAGTGTTTAGGACTTTTCTCTAACTGTTGGGCTCTAGGACCCCACATATGTATTCTCACGATCCAGTTTTTCATATTCATATTTTTTTGCCTTTCATTTTCATTTTAAGCTGCATTAATTAAGACTGTAAAAGGAAAGAAGTTTGGTCATATGTTAAGATCTTCAAATTTTCTAAGATTGAGGCTGTTGAATGAATTGCAGTTGCTACTTTACCAATCTTAGACTGACGAATTCTTTTATTCTGTTCAAAGCAGTGTTGCAGGTCAGCTGAGACGAGTTGAAGCACACAGCAACGTTGAAGAATCCGTTGACAGCTCTTTATTTGTTGAAGCTGGTACCACATTTTAATTCTTTGTAGTTTTAACAACTATTAAAATGCTGTGTTCCGTTACTGGACAATGCATAGGAAGTCAAATCTTTTTTATAGACAGGCAACAGATCCATCAAAGCAAGTGAGGTTGGGCCAGGTCTCTGAAACCCACGGCGTTTGAAAGGATTCCGTTTCGTGTTTCCGGGTATAAATTTGTTTCTGAATCAACGTCCAGTGTAACTTTTAACATATTCCTCCAATATCAGGACGAATTTTAGACTTCCATTTGCTGTTTTGCTGCTATGAACCACTATGTTTCTACCAATCTGTTATCGATAATTGGCTTTCAACTTGAGACATGGAAATCATTCGGCATGTCCTAGTCATTTTATTGAGAATTTCCAACTTTCTTCAATATTTGAAGGCCTTTTCGTCAAAAAGATATGTTTGCTTAAGTATTCGTCACTTAGAAGTTGCAGGTATTCTGTTTCTTTGAGCCATTAAACTATGAAGAACAAAGCAATATTGGACATTTTCAACATGCTTAGAATAGATGTCACAAGTATGGTTGCTGAAGTCTCATGCCCAGTTTGCAAATGATCAGGTATGTTCTTTTCACTTGCAACAATATTCTGTTTTGTCTATATCTCAAAGCCCATCGGAGTATTTCACACTTTTTCTTTTTACAGATTTAAACCGCCTTGAAGCAGGCAATCCTGGACAATAACTCTCAAATTAAAAATATATTTCAGGTCGTACAAACATTGAAATCTTACTACATTTTAATAATTCCCAAAAAATATATTAACTTCATTGCAATAAATTATAGAGCCATGTAGGTAAGTTTACTAATTAGATTATAAACAACTAAAAATCACATGAAAAGGGACTTTAATAGATATTACAATAATAATTTGATTGTCGTTCTGTATATCATGAGATAAATTTATTTGAGAAGAAAAATTAGAGAGTTAATTTACGAATAAATTATTATTATTAAGCGAATATATACGTTATTTACAAAGTTTTAACATATCTTGAGAATGATTATTGTTATTTTTATTTTAGTATTGTTATGATGTTATATAAGTTGCATTTCCTATTTCCTAAATGGTTATTGCTTAATGACGATTAAGTCATGCATCTTTATTTCCCTTGAGGTTACATTAAGCGGAGTTATAAAACAAGTTATATGAGGGATTTGAATCCAAATTCTTTAAGATTGAACCAAAGAGTTGATTCAAGAATTTAGGAGACTGATGTAGAGTTATATCACTCCTTGGATGTTGCGTTTACATTGTTGTTGAATTCCAATGGTTTAACTACCGAACGTTTGAAGAACTTGGCAAGTAAGTCAATATTAGCTGTCCTCCGATTAACTCGTTCAGTCTCTCATTTTCATCTTTTGTCTTCCCTGATGCATGCATATTGGATATTCACTTCACGATAACTTAACATTATCAAGGCATAGGTATCTAGGGAACTTAATTAAGTAATGATCATCATACGATATAATTTTGTAAAAAAAATCATAATATATATTATATTTGAAGTCGCCTAATAAAGTGCATAATTTAATATCTGGTGAACACTTATGAAAATTATTGTACACTTGGAACACTTTGTAATTGATATATGGTCATGAAATTTTGGTTTCGACACAAGTAATCTTTTTTATATAGTTTTTAATCTTACATTATAGATAATAGATTGCTAACAATTCGTTCTTGTTTTGTTTAATTTGAAAAAGATTTTTACTTAAGAATAACAAACAGTGACACAAAAGTTTTCAAAATAGATATAAACTATTATTATATAATTTCTAAATGAAAACAATAATCATTATATTAATCTTAATTCTATTTTTATAATGATAATGTCATGGCAATTACGTTTTTATTACATAGCTATAATTAATAAGAGACAAAATTTAAAGATAAATTAATTTATGAATTAGTTAAGTAAATAATTTTATTTTGATCTTTTATTTAACTAATAGGTATTAGTAAAAATTTAATCAGAATTAATTAAAATAAATTAATTAATAAACTAATATTATTTGTTAAAATATATTTTAATAATTAAGGCTAGATTTATTTCAAATTTAACTATTTAAAATTTAAAATACTTTAGATTTAAAGAATATTTATTAAAGAATTACTAAAAATAAAATATCTTTATTTCATAAAGTAACTGTAAAAACAAAACAAAACAATTAATGATATTATATTAAACATAATTTTTATGAGAAATTAATATTTAATGATTCAATAATATATATTTAGTTAACAACAAATTAAAATATAGAAAGTAGTTTTATGATTTTCATGCATTAAAAAAAACAAAAATTGAACCTACTAGTTTGTTTTCCTTGTTAATCTGGTAAAGAGTTTGATTTATTTAATATAAAATAAATTGGAATTGAGAGACGGAATTAGAATATATTTAAAGCATTTTTGATTATCTGATCTAAATTTTAGCAGATTTGCACGATTTTTATATTAGACGTAATTAAGCAATAGTTTTATGAAGTAGAAGACTATACTGCTTTTTAACGACCGTTCAAGTTTGAATTAGATTTTATCAGTTTGAGTCCACTTTCATAAATTTGGGTGTCTCAATTAAAATTCATTCTTAAAGGTTTTAATTAAGGCTTGTCAAAACTTAATAAAAAATAGTGTTTCACTAAATTCAAATTTATCTTGTTTTAGTTCACAAAGTTAAAATTCGACCTATATATTTAAGTTCATATAAACTAAACTAAGTCTAATTAGTTTAATTTGTTTCTAGCCTCAAATAGAATGCAAAAGTTTAATTCCCAATATTTTTACGCGTACTTTTTGATTTTGCACCAAAAGGATTCATTACACTTAAACATTAAAAAGGCTTCAACTCCCCAAGATTTCATGCATATTACTAAATTGTCTGAGAATGGGATTAAATGAAGTAAATCTTTCACTAGGATTCTAGTTTTTAATATAAAAGATTAATCAAATAGACTTAAAACAATTAAAAGGCTCTAAAGAGATTAAATTAAGTGAAGTTTTTTTTAATAGTTTAAAGTGATTTGAAATTTAATGTCTTTTAAACCTTAAGTAGAAAGTATAAGTTCTAATTCCCACATTTTATTCAGGCACATAGTTCAATATTGTCAAAGACGCATTGAACAGACCTAAAACTTTAAAGGATTTTAATGAGATTAAATTAAACAAATTATATCAGTAGGATTTGGCTTAACTACAATTAAATTTAATTTTAAAGTGTAATAAACTATAAAATTTCAACCTTCAGATTTTATTCAAGTATATTAATCTTTTTAATTTGATAGACTTAAACATTTAAAACGTCTTAACAACATATAAATGAAAAATGTTTAGCCATGCTCATGATTAACTATAACAAGTTTAATTTGTTTTAAATACTAATAAAAGTTTAATCTGTTTTAAATCTCAAACTGCAACAGAAGTTTTGGTTCCCAAAATTTTATTGAAATGTCATTTAATTTTTGTATAAGAATATTTTAATCGACCAAAAACTTTTAAAAAGACTTCGATGAGATTCATTTAAACAAGTTTTTCACAAGTTTCGAGTTAAAAAATTTCCAATTTAGCGTATTTTAAACCTATCATACAAATCATTGTATTTTCCCCAATAATATTTAATTATATCATTTAACTTTGCCCAAGACATATTAGATAGACCTAAACATTTAAAAGGCTTTACTGAGATTAAATTAAGTTTTTTTTTCAATAGGTTAAAATTTAAAAGTTCTTAATTTGTTTTATTTTAATCTTAAAAAGAACATAGATCCAAACATTTTGAAACAAGTAACTCATTTGACCACCTAAAGCTCAACTAGATTGTCGATTTTGAAGTTTAAAACATTCAAGTTCGTCAACTTTATTTTATGAATTGAGTTCAACTTAAACTAATCTGGACGCAATTGAAACCCCATTAATCCGTCCTACAAGGTTTCAGTAAAATCCAAAGCCTAGAGTTTAAATATAACTCGCCCATTTGTAATGAGCTTATATTGGACTTGACACATATAGCCCATAAGAATAAAAGTAACAAATACAATTTAAAGAAATTTATTCAGTATTAAGTACCCTTGAATATGCAATATGTCATTTTCTATTAAAACAAAGGAACATTAAATTTATACTTCTCATAAACCACCAACAATGTAGTATGCAATCATATTTTTCTTATCGTCATAAAAGATTAAAATTTTGAATTATCTATTTTCTAGGATGAAAATAGACTCAATATCAAAAGAAAAAAACCAATTGAATGAGTAAAACTACATATGATGAGAAAATTCGATAATCGATAAGCAGATGATTTTAAAGTGGTGTCTTAATTCTTAATTCAAATTATAACCAGATGCCATCCTTAAAACTGGAGTTCAAACGAGCCAGAATCTTCGATTCGAGTTTTTTCCGTTAGATACGTGTGATATAATATAATGCATAAAACTAACATTACCTACAATCATGGGTTAAAAAATTAACTCTCATCTTTAAAAATAAACGTCGGAATTTTTATCTTATTAAAATTTTCACATTTTCTGGTGCTCAACTATCCCCCCGGTAAGTAAGTTAACTTTTATTTATAGAAGTTATCACCAAACAAGCATATATACTCTAAACATAGTTATAGAAGTTATCATGCTCTAAACATATTTATAGAAGTTATCACTAAACAAGCACATGCTCTAAACATATAAAAGCAGTAGATATTCTTTACATCATAGTAAACAATACAGACATAGCATCAAGTATATGAGTAGCACCTAGCTCTTATCGCATTTTCTACGAGGCAAATTCATTAAGTTGTTACATTTATGTAAGATTTGATGGCATTGCACACTAAATTCGTGCATACGCACATATATACACACACAGAATAGCAGATAACCATTTATGATTTTAGCAAATATACCTTACCGGAAATAATGATGATCTAGTTGGCGGTTTTGTGAAAAGCTGCAACGGACGAGACCATGCTATCCATACCACAGATATTGCGACTCCTGCAAATTCTGTAATAGCCGTTCTCTCCCCAGTTTTCTCCCCATGAATTTTTGATGATCCAAAACGGCTTTTCCTTAAAGCGGATAGGAGCATATCCTGCAGATCCATACCCCACAAGCAACACACCATGATCCTGACTCCTGGAACAAATATACGGGCACGACACTCCGCCAATGTATGTCTGCATAAACATTGCATTGATACCCACTGTACCATGCCAAGGCAAGGGAATGAAATGATTGATAATCAGTATAGCCTCAAATGTATGAACATAAGAAAAGGTTGAGCAAAGAAATGACAATGCCCAGAGAGGCGATAAGCTACCTGCAAGGGGTCCATTCTTCACCAAATTTGCTGCAATTTGATCTTCATCCACGGAAACCACGCTGAAATTTGATGCCGATGCAGCTATTTTGGTCTTGTCAAATTTGCACGTGCTACGATCTGTACCAGTGTAGGGATAATCCTCCTCTCGCTCGAGTCCACCCACCTTGAGAGTATACTCGAAGGCAGTGGTCATCAACCCTCCGTTGCAACCAGAGTCGCATGCACCATATTCCTCTGGATCGCACTGCAAATATTAAAAGCTTGGGATAAGTATAATTCAGCCAAAAAAATGAGGGTTTATTCTTCAATATACGAAATGTCTAGGCATCAAAACTAGTACTGCTCTATCTACTATGAAAGGGAGTTAGAAACTTTGGTAATTTATACTACATCTGTAGTTATAACTCAAAACATTACCATGTAATATATACTTAATACATTTTCATTAGATTCGCTATGTAAATCTCGACTAGAGCAAACCCTCGGTATCCTGTTCTGGCATTCCTTCCATACAAAACAACTATTACAAGAAATTTGCATTTACTTACAAAGCTAATGAAAATCAGGACAACTTAAGAAGAATAACCAAAGAGCTGAATAACTATGTTTCCTTTCATAAACAAAAGAATATCTCCAAATTCATACTCGTAAATGATTGACAAAAAGTAAGATGAGTTGTTCTGAGTAAGTTTACAAATTTTCTTTAGAAATCTGTTATACATCTCCACTCGCATGACGTAGATAACGCCTTCATGGCAGTTTATATTTAACTTATCTCAGTTTGAAGAACACGATAATATTTACAAGCAAAAAATACGACAATAAAAGAGTACAAATTGAACAAGTTATCCAACAATGATGAGGTATTCCTCTTGGTCTAGAAAATACTAAAATACTGAAGAAAAAGTCAAGAACAGGCAGAGGAAAAAAGGAAACAAAACAACAATCGACGAATGTAGAAAGTCAAGCAAAAGAAGGAGAAGATCGAAACCTCATGATCACAATCCACGAGCTGTTGCTCGCTCAAGCTAACGAGTTCTCCTGTGGCCAAGAAATGAGCTCCTTCTAGAGCACCAGTCGCACTAAAGGACCAGCAAGATCCACAAGACCCCTAGTACATCAATAATCAAAGATGTATATGTCATAAAGATTACTGGACGTATAGTATGCGGATGAATATTATACAGATAGTAACACGCGCGGCGCGTGCACGTTAACGTACCTGATCTTTGACGTTTGTCACGGCGCCATGGTCGCGCCAATCGAAATCGGTAGGTAGATCACTAGTAGGAAGGATTGGCGCCTTGTGAGCGTCGGCCGGAAGGCGCAGACGTCTCAGACCGAGAAACTGCCGGCGGAACTCACGCGGCGTCAAGTCTGAAAACTTTGTAACTCCGTGTACCGCGGAGGAGTCCATCACCTGATGGCGCCTAGCGCGGCGGAGGTTAGCCTTGAACACGCTGAATCTGTAGTCGTGCTCCTCCGGCGAAGAGTAAGTTTTGCCAAACTTAGTTTTGAAAGCAGCGAAGTGATGCTCGGCGTTGAGAAGATGGTCATCTAATAAATCAGAGACAACTTGCCGGATCAGTGGATCGTCGGGATCTACGATTGATACGGTGGAGGTGAGCGAGGAAGACAAGACAGTGAGAAAAAGGAGGGAGAGTAGAGAGAGACGCTCCATTTTTCTTCAGAGGAGTGCAGAAACTGTACTATAACAGGCGGATATTTATGAGAGCGGAACCATTTCAGTGATTCCAATTCTTCGGTGATAGATAACAACACCGCCATAGTGATCTTGACACGTGTCATCTAATTTGTCCATGGAATAAATCACCAGAAAACAATTTTGAAAATGATATGATGATGACAATTTGAATATGCATAAACGAATGACTTGCATTCATTGGCATAAGCCAAACATCTCAACGAAGTTTTATCGCAAATTCTAAAACAGGAACTTACAACACGATTGGCTACAACGCCACAATTCAAACAAAATTAGTACCAGGACTTCAAGTTGGTTACGGAACTAGCAAATGAATTGCCGGACCCACTTGAAAAGGCCACGTTTGAATTTCATGCAACAGGTCGGATTAGGATTTGATTAATTTGCCGGGTAGCTCAATTGGTGATTGTCAAGATAAATTGGTCCACAATTTTAGGTTCGAAATCTGACAACGAATGTAAGAGCCGTCTTATTGAGAAGTTGATTGAGATCAGACTGTGATTTATTCCCTCATTACTCTGTGAGGTTTGAGTGTAGAAACACCTGAAGTAGATGATTCCACCTTTTGATCCAAGGATTTGATTAATTTAAATTTAAATTATAATTTTTAAAATTACTTTATTTTAAAATAAAATATAAATTTTCAAATGATCTCAATTGTAAGCTCAACTTAAAATTCAATCAATCATACATATTCTTTTAAGTTTCAATCGTGTCGAATTTAATAATGATACATTAAATTAATAAATTAACTCTATATTTTTAT
>JAOQMP010000002.1:1132795-1143624 GCA_027563575.1 Erythroxylum pedicellare
ACTATATACAAGTTTCTGGAGTAATTTTCTCCATGATACAAGGCATAAACATAGTGATCCACCTAAAGTGGGATTCAATCCATATTTGACTAATTATGTACATTAAAGGTAAATATATACATTCCTTAATATTTCCAGGCTACATGGCTGTTGCATTCTGATTTTCCTAGGGTTGTGAGAGAGGCGTGGGAACCACATCGTCATTGTGTGCAAGAAGCCATTCAAGTGGTCACCGACGCTGCCATAGTCTTTAATACCACAGTTTTTGGTAACATCTTCCAGCGTAAGAGACACCTAATGGCCAGACTATAGGGAATTTAAACTTACTTGAGCAACCGACAGTCAGATTTTATGGTGGCTCTTGAGTAACAACTTTCGGTGGAATACTGTAATGTATTACATCAAGAAGAACTACTCTGGTTCCAAAAGTCCCGAGTGCAATGGATCCAGGCGGGAGACAAAGCTACCAAATTTTTTCACGCTACTACCCTCTCCGAACGTAAGAGAAATCGCATTGAACGACTACAACTTCGATCGGCCGTGTGGACCTCAGAATTGGATGTTATCGAACGCTAGGTTCTCATTTTCTACAAGGAGCCTTTTTGCACCACTGCGAGTAAACCTAGGATATGACCTTTGGGTGCTCATGGTGCTCTATTAGCGGAGGCTTGCACCAAACTACTTAAACCAGCTGATCCGGCAGAGGTTCTACTAGCAGTCAAATCAATGGAACCGTACAAAAGCCCAGGCCCTGATGGTCTTCAGCGTCTTTAACACGTTGTCTTTTTCAATGGCATATGTATAGTAATAAATCTGTAGAAGAAGTATGGCATGCAAACAGTGCGTTGTCTTAGGGTAATAATCGTAAAACTGATTGGGTTTCGCTGGGGAATCCAACTCTATATGAATGCGACAGACATTCATCAGTTTTTCTCACATAAGATTAGAAAGCTTTGGTTTTGGTATAAGGTGAATCCATTGGGAGACGGAATATCCCAATCCTTTTTGATATCTCGGTATTACTTCAATATTTAGCCATTGACACAGGATATCTTCAAGACTTATGATATTTTGGTATCAATCCGATACCTAGTCATTGATACAGGACATTCTTAAGACTCAGGATGTCCTAATATCTGCTTCACGGACAAATACCTAGCCACTGTTTGTTCATATCGATATAGCCTATCAATAAAAAACCATGAAATGTAGCCTATCCAAGGCAAGCTACTGATTCTCAATTTTCAACAATTATTCACAACATATTATCAACCAATCTTTATTTAATTAATACATTCTCTGTAAACTTAACAATCAAAACATTTCAGAAAACATAACAAAATATAAAAGTGAAAGATCTTCTACTGCATTAATTATTTGATAATTAAAGTAAATATAATTCATAATTATTAATCATTAATCATTAATTAAATTAATGACTAATTCAATATAAAATTTACTAATAACAAAATGATACTTAATTTTAAGAATAAAACCTAAGGTTATCCTTACCACAATTTCTAATTTAACTTACTAATAAATTAATAGAAAAATGAAGAAAGAAGGTGATTGTCGGTGGCTGCCTCTATTTTTCCAGCTGCTAGAAATTTTATAGGTGTTTAGTAGAATATGGGCTGGGCTATTGGTACGTTCGTGTTTAACGAATGGACTTTACAGATGTGCTTATAATTAAGGTTGATGATCACCGACTACAGCTACGATGTTTTATTCTTTTTTCTTTCTTCTAAGTTGCAATAAATTTCCAAGTCTCCTATTTACACCATTATACTTAAGTCCATTAAGGCAAATCAATGATAGATGTGATGTGAGTTTACACAGAAAGCGAACCATATCTTAAATCTAAAAATTTATTTAATTTTATAATACTAATTAAAAGTATAAAAAATATCAAGTTTAATTATTACAAATATAATTTAAATGTTAGCCCTATTAAATTGTTTTATCCAATTCAAATCAAATAAGTTGAGACACATAAATAAATATATTTTTAATTATAAACAAATAAAAATAAAATATGAATTTATCGGTGTAAAAATAATTATAAAAATCTCAGTAAAAAATTTCGTTATAATATGGAAAATTTTAATATTACACAATCTTAGCTCTAATTAATAGAGAAACTGTTTAAAAAATAGATGGTCTATATTAATAGGATTAATAATAAAAATTAATTATTAATTATATTTGCAATAAATAAATTTTTATATGTTTTATGCATATTTTTATGCTTCTAATTAATATTATATAATTAAGTAATTATTAACTAATATTATAAATTTTCGACTTTTATCGAAATGAGAATTGAACTTGAGTCTGGCCTCGCTTGAAGTCAACGGCCAGGCTCGGGTTAACTGACCTCGGAAGAACCTGACCTTTTTATTCAAAACTACGTCGTTTTGGAGTAAAAATTTATGCATTAAAAAATTAAATCTATTCGTTGACGTTCTCATGTTAAGGGTCATGGTTTCTAATTACAGAATCTCACAATCAGACAAAGACAAGAATGACAATATAAAATAGTTGTAAATGAAAATTCCCAAATTGTCCTTTTGATTGGTGCGCCGTACCCGCGTCGGTAGGCGTACGTGGGGTGATATACACCCTTCGCACTAAAACGGCATCTTTTTAGTAAAATTTCCAAACCAAACAACATTAACTGCTGTCCTGAAAGCTCCACCTATCTATCTATAAAGCCCAAGGCTAGCTACCACTTCTCTCGTCACCTTTTGTACAGTCCGAGAATACTTGAAAGCTTCGGAGAATAACTTTTTCAACAATGGCCGAAGAGGGACAAGTCATTGCCGCCCACACCATCGAGGCCTGGACGGATCAACTTCAGAAGGGAATTGATTCCAAGAAGCCGGTATCATTGTCTTTCTTTTTAATCTTATGTGCTCATCAAGTTTTCTTCTTCCATTTAATTTGGCTTGAAACTGATGTTGATTTTTAGCATTTTACTTGAGATTTGTTCTTGTGAAAGGGTTTTATCGTGGGTTGGATTAGTTTCCGATTTCCGAATGTAGGTGCTTCTTTATGTTGTTCCTTGTTGAGTTATAGGTATACGAGTATAGATCCAGAAAGAAACTTTTTAACTTCTTGAACAGTTCGTATTTAGAAATCTTTTGCGTGGAAAAGGTGAAGATTTGTTACTCATCTACGAAGATAGAATCGTAACAACTTTCTTTCACAGATTGTGGTGGATTTCACTGCATCATGGTGCGGGCCATGCCGGTTCATTGCTCCGATTTTCGCGGATTTGGCCAAGAGGATCACTAATGTCATATTCTTGAAAGTAGATGTGGATGAACTGGCGGTAATAAATAATCTGGGCATTACCTGATTGATGTTATCTTGAAAATTTGTTGTTTCATTTGTTTGTAATCAATCATCTGCTACTATGTTGTGTTTGCAGCCTGTTGCTCAGGAATGGAAGGTACAGGCCATGCCTACCTTTGTGGTTTTGCAAGAAGGGAATGAAGTAGAGAGAATAGTAGGCGCCAAGAAAGAGGAGTTGATGGTTAAAGTAGAGAAGCTTGCGAATGTTGCTGCTGCATAGGTGTTTCTAAAGGATGCAGGAGGAAACTTAAATGTCCTTGAAACTGTTTGTTTATTAGAATAATGAGGGACAAGCTGGTGTGTTTTGACTTTCGTGTTCGTCTATGTTGCTTCTGCAGTTGAGGGTCTGAGGTTTAAGTTGTTTCTCTATGTATTGTGATTGTTGCTTTCTGTGCAATAAACCTGGTTTTAATCTTTTAGTGCTTGCAATTTCAAGGCTTGCCAAGTTCTGCTATCCTCTTTTCCATTGCTAGTTACCTTTTGGAACGGAATGGAGGAAGGGAGGACCCTGTCGAACTGAGGAAAAGGATTTGATGACTCTGATAATCATCTTCTAGGTTTTCATTTCAATGATCACTGCTCTATATATAAGCAGTGAAACTTGGAGACAGATCATGGAATGCTGAAGGAAAATTAACTTTTCACGCACATTCCTATCACAAGCTAGGTACCTCAACGGCTTGCAATTCATAGTTTATGATAAAATCTGTGAACCTAACTATTCGGGTGTAGTTGTGATTATCGAGCATTCAAGAGGCTGGAATGCCACGAGCTTTGCTTCTTGTTTCTCTTGTAGCAAGAATGACCATTCAAGAATTTTATCATCTCACTGATCTCTTGACAAGAGAAATCTTTGATACATCCCCTCCAAGTTCCTCAAAAACTACCAAGAAGTTTCCCTTTGGCTTTAACCAGGACCTTGGAACATGATACCTGAGGATTCCAAGCAGATTTAAGAAGTTAAGAGTATACCGACCTTATCCTGCAACATGTATGTATATAAGAAAACTAGAAGTTGAAATTTCCTTCGTTCACTACCATCTCTGTGTCGGTTGGCCACAACCAAGTTGACACTTGGGAGCACGATATGTTCCAGAGTAACTGCATTGGTTGCAGTTACCTTTTGCATAAGCCATCCAGTATCTTCCTATGCTCTTTCCATTGATCCATACCTGACCCTTTCCCATGCTGCGCATGTCTAAAGCTAATGGTTCACCTCCTCCAGGAGCATCAAAGTAAGCCTGAAAAGATTCAGACCTGTAAGCATCACTTCAATCCTTGACATCTTCGTTCAACTTTTCACTTACCTTGTACCATTTCAAACGCTGTTGTTCTTGGGAAGCTAACGACACCTTGGTCCAATCAACGGATGGAGCTCCATTTGGAGAGACCAAGTTCATGGCTTCTCCTTTCAATCCTACCTGTTACAGTACAGTTCTTTATTACTTTTAACTTCTACAATCCGTAAGCATAACTGCATGACACAAAAAAGATAAAAGAGTTGAACCTGATAAGACCATTTCTGGCCTGCCAACTCTTTCTTTCCCTGATTAAGGCCGCCAAGCGTAACTGGACCTAGGATGCCTGTTTTCCAGGTCTCAAACCGGAATCCGACGTTCTTACAAGTGCATATGTAGTTAGAAGTTAAGTAACTTCATAAAATCTTAACATTACAATTGAATTCTGAACATTCATCCTCAGGTCCTTGGAAGGTAACTAACCGGTAGTCCAACAGCTATGCTTAGGAGAGCAATCTTATTAGTTCCAGCACGTAAATTGACAGGTCCTGTAAAGGTGAATTGTCGATTCTCTCTGGTTCCAAAGGCTGATCCTGTAATCATATTGCAGCATAACTAAAATGTAGTTCAAGTAGCAAAGTAACGAATCAACTGATTAGAGTACAAGGTTCAAAGCATACCTGCGAACTGGCCATTGATGAAGACATGAACTCCATGGCCTGCTGACTGCACTGTCAGAGTTGGCTGTTGTCGATCTCGAAGAAAGGCTTCTGATGGGCTGATGTCGATACTGGAACAAGATAAAGAGTTTATTTGTGAATTTATATTTAAAGATGATTCTACTAGTAACAGCACAGTCAGTGGCAAAAAGTGTGTCTGGTTAGATAATGAATCCAAAATACTAACAGTAGCAGCAACCTTAGTTCTGTCAGGTTTTCTTATCTTGGATTTATAGCAGGGAACATTTTGTTCATGTCTGACTTAAAATGTTCTTATACAGTGACATATTTTCCATAGACACATTAGTTACAAAGAACTGAATCAGAAGAGCTGCTTTGTCGAATTTAACAATGTCATTGAAATTTCTGTAAGGATACCAGAGATTCGACATGTCCGTGTGTAGTATGAGCATCCAACTTACCTAGTCATGTACCAGAGATAGTCACTATTATCTCTGGTTACATTGATCTGCTCCAGGAGTCCTTCAGCTGTCATCCTTGAACTGTCAACTAGCGATGAAATATCTTCATTATAAGTCTCCCAAGAACGCAACCCTACACCACTTGGAGACATTTGTGGGATTGAAGTTTGACCCCTAACCTACAAATTTGCATCAACACCATGTATCAGTAACTTCTGATTACGAAATTAGTCTTTTCCGTTTTTGAGAAAAATTTGTACTTGAAACAGATTTCAACTAAAGCTGACTTACCATTGCAGTATTGAATGCAACATTTCTACAATCATGAAGGATACTAATTGACCAAGGAGGTAAATTGTAGTGCATGTTGTTGAAAGTGACCCTAGCAGCAGACTTAGAGTTGTAGTTGGCAAGAAAAGCTGCGCAGCTTGTTTGTCCTGAAGAAAATACATGGGCCTGCGATTTGGCCATATCGGAAACAAGGTCATTCAAGTACACCATGATGATGAACATCAACTAGCTCAAAGAAAAATGTTAATTTTGGATTGGAAATGGTGGACCTGCTGATAGGTTCCCAGAGAAGTTACTGTTGGATCTGAGGAAATCAAAGCATGTTCACTTAACTTGATAGCTCTGTGCAGCTCTCTTAAATGACTATACTTGGGTTCTCTGACCAAGCCTAGAAAAATGAATCACCATTTGAAGTTTCTATAGCGATAAGTTACAGATATAGCAAAACTCATCATCTACATGAAGCTGTAGGGATGAGAATACAAACAAGAAATCTGTAAATAACACTAGTTTCAGAAAAATATGAAGATGGTGAAAAGTTTCTTCTGCAAGAATTGGAACATTATCAGTTATGTCAGCTTTGCTAACACTCTGGAGTAAGACATTTCCACTTTTAACAGGGATGAAAATCTGTGCTATTACCATATTCATCTATTGGAGCATCATAATCATAACTTGCCGTAATAAACGGGCCCCCTGCTGAGCGTCCGAAATTGGTTCCTCCGTGATACTGTGCATAAAACACAGCAATTAAGCCATGTAATAAGAAGTAAATCGTGTAATTACGCCATGTTTTAGATCAAGCAGAATAACTAACCATGTAGTAGTTGAGGTATGAGCCACCCTTTTGTATGAAACGAGCGACTGCAAATGCCAAATCTTGAACCGGTCGCTCGTACACTGGACCACCAAACTCTGTAAACCTTATTTCACGAAACAAAAAAGTTGAGATGATTGACTTTGGTTGTATAAGCTAACAATATCACCGCTTACCAGCCACTCCAAGCCTCAGTCCACATTGTAGGCTTGTAAGGTTTATTGGGAGTGAAAGCATCGCAATAGAAACCATTACATGCATTTATCTGTAACAAAAGTTTCAAAGGGAGTAAGAGGTCAGATTACTGAGGAAAAAAGATAAACATCAGTTTCCAACAGAACTATGGAACTATTGAGGAGGAAGCGTGGCAGAAAGAGAGAAAAGGAGGGCTTACCACAGGATCTGGGGCATCATCTTCCTTGCACATCACCCATGGAACGCCTGTATTAAACCCAACAGCCATATTGGCCGCCCAATTTACATATGCTTGACCAGCAGCTCCAAGAGCCTTACTTTCTGCTCCAAATTCATTTTCAATCTACAAAATGGAATATAAATACAGACAACACGTGGAGCATTAGTTTCATTTGGTAATATACTACAGGCTTTTGACTTCCAGGAGAACAAATTGCAGAACAGTTCTAAAGTTCCGACACCAAGAGAACACACCTGGGAGAGGATAATTGGACCACCCTGTGATGCAAACAGGTTTTCATTTTTCATCATCTCCACAATTTTCTGGGTGAAACCTTCCATTGCAGTCTGCAGCAACAGAAAGAGAGCGAAGATTTAAAGAAAAAATAGATTAATTAGTTGAAAGTTTTTCCTTTTTAATTTAAGCGTCTCAGAAGAATGGAAACTGGAAAAGGAGAAACCTTGAATGGCCCATTGTCTGTTCTGAAGCTAATACCAGGAATGTATTTCAACCAAACAGGGAACCCCCTACACATTTATGGAGGATAGAGAATGTGATAAGCGTTTAAATTAAGTTCTTCTCAATAAAATTAGTCAGCAAAACCAAAGAGAGAAAAAAAAAGGAAAATATATGAACAGGAACAAAGAGAACGAAACAGATCCTAAATTGTCAGGCATGTACTCCGCGACCTGAAACAAACTATGGAAGAAAGCAACAAAGGCTACAAATATTAGAAGGAAAGCCATAATAATGGCGTACCCAAAATTCCATTCTCCACAAATGTAAGGTCCAATGCGTAGATGAGCATAGAGCCCCACTTTCTGAACAGTCTTAATGAAGCGTACCAGGTCGTATCTACCTTCAAAGTTATACTACAAAGCAAACATTACCGAATTGAGCTTATGATACTGAAATAAGATGAGGAAAACGAAGATTATGCAAGTTTCAATAGACTAGAAGAAGCAGAATAGTAGAAACAAGCAAACTTGGAGATCTAAAGATAGTACATTGCCAGGAGAAGGTTCATGGGCATTCCAGAAAACGTAAGTGTCAATGACATCCAACCCTCCATATTTCGCCTTTTGTATGAGATCTTCCCACATCTATAATCAAGGAAGAAACAAATCAAGAGAACAACCAAAATGTCATTTTGAGAAGGAACATGTTAAGCATTTCTAATTGAAAAAGAGAATGACACAAACGAAAAAAAAAGGGAAATACATCAGGAGTGCTTCTGGGATAGTGAATGGAGCCAGAGATGAGGATTCTCCTTTGCCCATTGATGATAATGGCCTTCCTATCATACGTTACACTGCAGTGAATCAGCTTGTAGCCCATAACCAGGACCATCAAGAACACGCTCAACAACAACCTGGAAACTGAGATAGTTCCCATCTCTCTGTATCTATCTCTCGGGAGGTGGAGGGAAATATTTGAAAAGAGTAGCTAAACTTGAAGAAAGACGAAACTTTTATGGGTTGCTTTCTATCTGATACTCTTATCTGCAATTTCTGTTAAAATGTACCACTACCCTTCGACTTGTCGCTATAATGCTTAATTGCTTGAAAGACTTGAACCATGTGGGAGAAAAACAGAGAGAGGAGATCTAAATTAAATAGCTGTGCTTTTTTAGAGAAGAGAAGTTGCTCCACCTAACTCAAAAAAAAAAAAAAAAAGAAATTAACTAGATGCAGTGGTTCGGATGAGATCTTTCTTAGTTTCACACAAAACATGAACGTTGCATGCTAATTCAAAACAGAGGATGGCATTTCCAAGCTAGTATCTTTCTCAACAATAATGGCATTTCCACCAGAATCCTAACGTAGCTCCAACTACACGAAACCAATTGTAGGCTTGCTCGTAAGAAATAATGATTGCTGGAAGAGAGCAATCACTGAAGAGAGAGAGACAGAGATAATATACTCTGTGCTTTGCTCTATAAAAAGTTATTCTTTAATGGTGGATTAGGTTCATGATGTACAAGAGTCGGTGAGGGACATAGATTGAAAATGCCACTTTACTTGATCCAATTAGGCACTTTACTATCCTGTCCTGGATTATCATTTTTTGTCACTTTTTCTCTTGCAGGCCCTTTCTATCATTCTTTGCCACTCGATAGTTATAAGAAAGACACGTCTTTTAGACAGTTGGCCATGGCCATCATCACGCTTCGTCGGTGCTCTTAACCTACTTCGTGAGCGCAAAGAAGAGTGAGTAATCTGTCGTTTGGGTTTGATATGGTTGAATCCTTAACACACTCATTTTACGACAAAGTGTTCAGTCGCTCGATCCTAACCTCGGACTAAGCTCTTAAGATCGAATTTGATTAAAATAAACTTAATTACTTGACTGTCAATCTTGCATTTTAGATCTAAGAACTAAGATGCCATCCTTGTAAGGAAATTTCTAGAATTGGCGCCATATGATCTGTTGTTCTTGGACTTTTGCTTTTACTGTTCTTGGACTGTTGTGAAGCAATAAAAGGAAAAAGGCATGGATACTCACGAGTTCTTGCATTTATGGGCCACCGTAAAATTGTGAAAAGAACCCAGAAAAACTTTGACCTTAATAAACAAGGTGCTGATCACATGTAAGTTGAAATCTTGGGGAAAGCGTCAATTCCTTTTTCCAGAACCAGGAAAGAGAAAGGAGTTCACACTTCACACTTCATGGTTCAAACATCTTAAAGCCTGTCAACGACATATATGTATATTATTATTATACTACACGACTAAAAATACTGCAGCTGTGACTGTCGGTGACACACTTAACGGAGGCTGAATGGTCATTAAAGTCCACGTGCTTATATCTGAACTTCCAGGCGTCTTGGCAATAAGTAATTAGCAAGTAGCTTCACTAATTTCAATTTGAGTTTTGAATTAAATTCTAGTTTAATAAAAGATATTAATATTAAATTCCAAGTTAAATTCCGTTTAACTTCTAAACTAAAAAAATTAAAATAAATCACAAATCACATAATTTTTTATAAATTATTAAATTAATTAACCACACACAATTAAAATATATATTACATTTAATTAATAAGTAAATTTAAAATGCCATTGTTCTTAAGCAATCAACTTAATCAAATTTGAATATATAATTCATTTTCCATAACTTCTTAGATTTAAAGCCTAAGGTGCCTTACTTTCACCGTTTAAGATCAGCCGCTAAAGTGTCTGAACACCAGCCTTGGTGCTGTGTCTCAGAGTTCATTCAGGAACAAGCAAGGAAGGTTTGGGGCTCTGTGACCGTGGTCTCCCGCTCGAATCTAGTGAACTTCGGACACAGTTCCGCTACACGTGGAGCAATCTTCGGATCCATTATATGAATTTCAGCGATCTAAGTTGACAGATTTTCGAACCATCAGGTCAGGTGGCTCGTTATTCATAAATGTGTATGGAAATGTTTTATAAATAAGCTTATTTTATTTAATGCGTGTGATAAACCAAATATGAATTTATATAAAAATATATTTTTATATTATATAACTCTTGTTCTAAATATATTTTAAAACTGTTGAAAAATTATTCATAAGACTATAATAAAATCGGTTAAAATAAAGTATAA
>JAOQMP010000002.1:1170359-1182094 GCA_027563575.1 Erythroxylum pedicellare
TTACCCGGAAATGCAAATGAATGCATGTGCAATCATATGCATGTGCAAACTAAATGTGTATGTCACTATTAATTATGCATGATGTACAGTTTCTTAATTTCTCATAATTTTCCATAATTCACAATTATAGCCCTAACATAGATAACAAGATGTTACAACCTATTCCAATTAGCCCAATAAATAGACCTATTACCATCCTTTGATCCCCACCAAAAAGAATTCATCATCTGTTGTAATTCATCACAAAGAGACTACGGAATCATGAAAACACTCATGCAGTATAAGGGAATAGCTTGAAAAACTTTTTTAATGATAAGTTCTTTGCTCGCTCTTGAAAGAAATTTATTCTTCCAACTAAGTAATCGTCTGTGAATGCGGTCTTTAATAAATGAGAAAACATACTTTTTATTTCTCCCAATTAAATAGGGTAAGCCCAAAAATTTTCCATGATCAATATTAGTTTCCACTCCAAGCTCCCTCTTAATATTAGTTCAAACATTAGGCTTCATATTTGAGCTGAAAAAAATTCCGATTTTTGAAAATTAATAGCTTAACCAGAAACATTCTCATAGATAGTCAAAATATTTTTAACCACTCCACTCTCCCCTGAACATGTTCTAAAAAAGAAAAAACTGTCATTAGCAAACAATAAGTGCGACACATTTGGGCACCCATTTTTAATAATACAACCATGAAGAGATCCCCTAGCTTTTACTTGTCTGAAGAGAGCTAAAACACCCTCAGCACATAAAATAAAAAGATAAGGAGGTAGGGGGTCTCTTTGTCTTAACCCTCTATGCAAAAGAATAGTCTCCAGCAAATGACCATTTAAGCAAACTGAATAAGCAACAGTCTTAACACAAAGCATAATCCAATGCACCCATTTTGCATCAAAGCCCAATTTAATCAAAATGAACAGTAAGTAATTCCAGTCTACTCGATCATAAGCTTTGCTTATATCAACTTTAAGGGCAACATCACCAAATTTACCCCTACCCTTGCCCTTCATATAATGGATAATCTCAAAAGCCAGAACGATATTATCTTAAATAAGTCTATCAGAAACAAAAGCAAACTGCATCGGTGAAATTAATTTAGGTAAAATTAATTTCAAACGGTTAGCCAGAACTTTTGAGATTATTTTATACATCACATTACATAAAGCAATAGGGTGTAAATCTTTCATCGAATCGGGTTTATCTTTTTTAGTGATTAAAACAAGAATTGAATCATTAAGATTAGAAGGAAACTCACCCCGATTAAGCCAACTAGTGCATTGATTAAAAACTTCATCTCCAATAATATGCCAACATTTTTGGAAAAAAAACTTGGATTGAGGCCATCTGGTCCAAGAGCTTTTTTGGGGTGCATTTAAAAGACAACTTTCTTAAATTCTTCCAGTTGAAAAGGGGCCATTATTCTTCACTTACCAGTTGCTAAATCATGTTAAAATTCTCAAAACTAAGACCTTCAAAATTCGAGTAAAGATTGTGAAAATAATCCAGCACAATCGAACTCATTGCTTCATTGCTTGTTTGAGGAGTACTCGAATTATCCAAAAGTACAAGAATATGATTTTTGCGTTTCCTATCCATAGTTTGCTTAGGAAAATAATGGGTATTAGCATCACCAAAATTGAGTCAAAATAATTTGGTGCTTTGCTTCCAGTAAACCGACTCCTGAACAGGGGTGTTGGTCAAGTCCTTTTTCAACATAGAAACCCGATCATCATCTATACCCTCACTCCTTGCCTTCAACAAATCAACTTTAATTTTTTTTATTTTTTCCTGAAAATTATTATCCAGTCCCCTATTCTAGTTTTCAAGCCTATTACAACAACCTTTCAATCTTTCCATTAGATTTAAACCCCCTCCAACACATCAAGATAGTTCAAACAACTCAAAAAAATTATTTTCCATCAACCAGTTATTTTCAAATTTAAACCTGGCATCTATTTTACAAGGCCAATCATCTAAAGTAATAAATTTAATAGGGGAGTGATTAAAGTAAGCACTAACTAGATTATAGAGCTTGTGATAAGGGAAAATATTAGTCCATGCCTCATTTGCAAAAAGACAATCCAGACGTTCCATGATGAAATTCTTGATACCTCGACCCCTTTCCCATGTATAGCCAAAGCCCAAAGAGAGGAATATCCTTCAGATTGCAATCATCAATATAAGTTTTAAATCTTTCATAGAGATGAGAAGGATAAACAGCCCCACCTACTTTATCTTTTACCAAAAGCAAATTATTAAAATCTCCAAAAACTGCTCATAGTAAAGAATACCTTTTACTAAGAGCTCGCAGAAATTCCCACGTGTGTCGTTTATTATTTGAGCTAGAAAAACCATAAATACCTGTCACCTTCCACGTGAGCTTATGAAGGTCCTCAATCTCCATGTCAATATGGTTATTAGAAAAACTAGTCACTGAAATATTACAAGAAATATTACATAACACAACTAACCCACCTTTTCTACTAATCTTATCAGCTGTAAAACAAAAATCAAACCGCAATTGATTGGTTGATATAAGTTTAAAGTTTATTTTGCGTATATTTTATTGTTATTTTTTTATATAAAACTTAATAAAAGAGATTTTTCTAAAAATAAAAATTCGAATTCGAATGTTTTAAAAAATAAAGAGTTTTTAGAACTTGTTTTGAAAAACATATAAAATTTATTTCTTTTACTCAATGGAGGATTTCTCTCTTTCAGTAGCTTCTTCCAACACATCTAAGTTTCTGCAATTATCTTTTGAGAGATGAACATGCTTGCTTCGTACAACATTGTACTTGCGTAGATTTTGATGTTGGAATAGTAGTAAGCTGGATGGATCGATCGGACCTACAGCCGGCATGGGCAGAGAAGCCCGATCAAAGTCAAGCAGGTATGAAAGTTTGAGATTTAAAGGTGACGTTTTGATTCAACTTAATCTAAAATTGATTTTTAAAATAAGATTTAGACAAATTCAATTTATAATAAAAATAGATTTTATCTGTTAATTCAGTTATTTTGCCCCCGAGCTTCTTGTTTCTTGCCGAAAAATTCAAAAGTTTGCAGAGACGGGAAAGGGTTTTGGTGGCTGGAGTTTGATTTCTCGCCAAAACACGTAGATGGTAACTTCGTGTTTGATTCACCTGACCTGACGCCTTGTCTTATACATCAATGACTTAAGATCAAATAAGCTAAATGACTTGGTACTTTGAAACCAAAATTGAGAGTTTTGGTGAACACCCATCGCATGTTACATGTACTTATTCAATGACGACAAGTTTTCAGTTTCTAACAATCTCACATTATCGATAATTTTGGTGATTTAGCCAAGATGACTGCACATTTTCTCCAATCATAAGAAAGCCTTCGATGGTTATAAGAACATAATCTTAAACGTGTCGTGTTTTGACACGGTACCTTGACCGACAAAAACTGAAATAATATTACAAGGTCGCGAAAATATTGGATAAAATGTCGTCATCGGTACGGACATATTACACAAAATGTAGGATTACTTCAAAGATGAAATCTTACTTGGTTAATGGGGTCCGCAGCATAAACAGGCTCTTCAGATTAGGTAAGCAACTTGTTCCGTTTTGCACTGAATTATTATATTACTACTTACCGCCGAATTGGCCACCGTCAAAGTCACTGTTTTAAGTCAAACACACTTCATCTTTTACATCCCTTTTTCGACGTTGACGACTCGATGGATCTTGCAGCTAGATGAGTAATACCCATATATAAAGTGAGCGCTTTGCCAGGGTTTAGCGAAGCGGGATCGAGCTTAGAGATGCTATTTTAGAGAATTCGGTTACTTACTGGGAGGTGATGGCTCGTGGAAGCTCGAGTTGGGAATTCGGAGAAGAAGCGCTGTTGGGTTTTGGTTTTTAGCGCGAATTTGGGGATCAGCTCTGTTTTTTGTTTTACCTTTTGGTGTTTGCCAGGCGCTGGAGAAAAAAAAAAGGTATGACCTTTTTGTGTTTTTAGTTTACCTGATTTGGTATTTTTCCTTTTATGGAATAATTAATCTCATATCCGAACTTGGTAATTGTTTTTTTTTCTAAATTTTAGTTCGTATTGAGCTTCTAGATTCTGAGGGGGGATTCTTTGTGCTGTTATGTATGATGTCATTGAGCATTCAATGGAAACCTGAAACATATCCCTTTTTTTTTTTTTTTTCCTTTTCCATTTCTGTAAGAACTCTGTGAGTGATTGCATACAAGGGACGTGGTTGTTTTGGTATGTTTAAACTTGGTTGCAGATAATGGAATTCAGCAATTATCACAGTCTATGATCCATCTTTTGGGTTTTATGTGGACACATGAACGTTTAGATTGCAGTATCCTTGACTGATGTGTTTTTTTTTTAAAATTATTTTTACTTGTCCTGTTTTTGAGGAAGTTGTAGTTGTGATGTCTTGTAGGGAATGGCAACTCCTGTTGAGCCTCCCAATGGGATTAGAATTAATGGGAAGCATTACTACACCATGTGGCAAGCTCTGTTTGAAATTGATACGAAGTATGTACCCATCAAGCCTATTGGCCGAGGGGCTTATGGTATCGTTTGCTCTTCTATAAATAGAGAAACCAATGATAAAGTTGCAATAAAAAAGATTCATAATGCTTTTGAGAACCGCATTGATGCCCTCAGAACTTTGCGGGAACTGAGGCTTCTTCGGCATCTACGACATGAAAATGTGATATCTCTGAAAGATGTGATGATGCCTATCAACAGGAGAAGCTTCAAGGATGTCTATTTGGTGTATGAACTCATGGATACTGATCTACATCAAATCATAAAGTCTTCTCAGTCGCTTAGTAATGATCATTGCCAGTACTTCCTATTTCAGGTACACTGAACCTTGATTTCATGAAAGAAAGGTTAACATGTGGAAGCATTTATCACGGCAGCTTGTTCAGTGTGCAATGAAATTGATGAAATTTCTGTGAATGTTCTTGTATCTTTCTCGTTCTTTGTTTCTTGTTTGTCTTAGAGGTATGCTGGTTAAAATTAAATCTACTGTTTGCCTTAAAACTGAAATTGTTTGTTATTATTTGACATATGATATTTTGTACTAACAACAGGTCTACACCGTTGTGGGCAAAACTGATATATGTTAGGGACTCTCATAAAGACATTTTGTTTAGTTATTTTGACCTTTCTTATGGGTTACTGGAAGATATTTGGTTCCATAATTTTCCTTGCGTGGATTTCAGACAAATATGTAATCATGATGGGAGGAGTTTGTCGTTCCCTTAAATAAGAATTGCATTTTGAAGCTATTAAATATATTTTCACTCTTAAGCTTCAACCCTTTTGCATTGAAATGCTCTTGAGAAGGTAGCATACTAAAGAGCAGTCATCATCTGTATAGGAGGCCTTTTGAGATGTAATTGATTTTCTTCTACTTCAGTAGCAAGCTTATCCTGCTGCACTGAAGTTTCTTTCTTTTTTTTTTTTATAATGTTTTGGTGGTCTCATGGTGTGGAATCGAACCATCTCATGTTCTAAACATAACTTTTCCTTGTTTCCTCCACTGTTTGCGTAATGATTTTATGCTGCTGGAGTAATTTATTTTCAGTATTTGAAACAGTAGGATTTGAGTGTCCTATCATTTTTAGTCTTTCAATCTACTTAGTTTGGTAATACCTTTTGATTTTGAAGACAAATCTGGTGCTGAATATTTGTATGTCTGTTAGGCATTTTTCCTAACAATTTATGCATTATTCCACAGCTGCTTCGAGGTCTGAAGTATCTTCACTCAGCAAATATACTCCATCGTGACTTGAAGCCTGGGAACCTACTTATCAATGCTAATTGCGATCTAAAAATTTGCGACTTTGGGCTGGCACGTACTAGTAGTGGTAAGGACCAGTTCATGACTGAGTATGTCGTTACTCGATGGTATCGAGCTCCCGAACTGCTCCTCTGCTGTGATAACTATGGTAGGTCCATTGATGTCTGGTCTGTTGGGTGCATCTTTGCCGAGCTCCTTGGGCGAAAGCCCATTTTCCCTGGCACAGAGTGTCTCAACCAGCTTAAACTTATTATCAACACCCTTGGCAGCCAGAAGGAGGAGGATCTTGAGTTCATTGATAACCCAAAGGCTAGAAAGTACATCCAGTCACTGCCATATTCCCTTGGAACTCCCTTTTCCCGCCTTTATCCTAACGCCCATCCTTTGGCCATTGATCTGCTACAGAAGATGCTTGTTTTCGATCCATCTAAGAGGATTACCGTTACAGAAGCCCTTGAACACCCTTACATGTCCCCACTGTATGATCCCAATTGCAACCCTCCTGCACAAGTTCCAATTGATCTTGACATAGATGAGGATTTAGGGGAAGAGATGATACGGGAAATGATGTGGAAGGAGATGCTCCATTACCATCCTGAAGCTGCTACAGCAAATGGAGAAGTGTGCTCTTAACTTTATCTTGTTTTGCAGAAGGGTTACTATGCTCAAGAGAAGAAGATTTGGTCAGTGTTCCTTTCTTTTTGTGCCGTGCACTCTCTTTCTTCTTTCTTTTCCCCCCTTTTTCCTGAGAAATCTCGAGGAACTATGCATCAAACAGTATTATTGATGCATGATATTGCTAACTTATCTTTTCAGAGCTTCTTTTTGAACTTCAGCTCCGTAGTATAGGTTATCCTATAAGTTTGTACATAGGTATGAGTTTGTATGTTTGTGGGTAAACTTTTATTTGTAAATTTAACTTGAAGGGCACTGCAGATGTTTCAGTATTGTCGTGGTCTGTGTTAAATAAGTTGGAAAAAAACAACCCTTTTTTGGGTATTCTGCTCCTTGTTTACACTTGTGTATATTAGCAGACTGTACATATATGTATTTGTCTATTACTTGCACCTTTCCATGATGTTTTTTAAAGTACGATGACAGTCCAAGTCTCTCATAATCACTGTATTAGTGTCTCCTATTATAATTACTTGTGTAGATTAATTTTAAACTGATATGCATAAATTATTCTCTCTTGGAACATTCAATAATGCAATTTATTATAGTTTTTGTACTGTGTTGCTGTCAAATTTGGTTGGTATGGTTTAAGATACATGGAGAGTTGATGGATATTATTATTACTATATGCTAGTTCTTGTTAATGTTGGGATTTCCATGGTTCTCTTGAAAGACCTGAATATTGCTTAATAAGTAATTCATCCTCAAATGATTTTAAGAGCATAGCTAATGTAGGTTTCAACAAATTGCGTAATCATCTCTGTTCCTTTTGAAGTTTGTCATCGAACACTGTGTCAAGACTTCATGCCAATCTGCATATATAGTAGTAGGACCTTAAAGTTACATCCTTTTTTGTTACAGACGCTAGTTAGTTTTTTTATTTATAGCAAGGTTGCAACGGTCTTCGTTTCGGTACAGCCATTACTATGCGTCTTCTTTATTAGAAGAATGACCATTGTGCTAAAGCAGTAGCTAGGTGCAGTGTCTATATACCCGGAAAATGAGTAGTCAGTCTCAAGATTTGTAACCTAGACCATGAAAGACAACATATTAGAGCTCTATGGCATCTTTCTCTGATTGTAATGATAACTTCATCAGTAATCCTCCAGGGACAATTTTGTGCTATTGGTGGAGCCCATATGTTGCTTTTGGAGAGTTGTGTGTGAATGTGAAGATCAGGAACTGTAAAAAGATAAAGGTGAGAAATTGATGGATGCTTTTTCCCTTCACCACTAAAGTCTCACATGGCGTGCCAAAGTACAGGATTTGCTTACTGTTTCTTCCAATTTCGGGATTCAATAATGCATCAGAATGTTTATTTTCTTGCATAAAGTTGGAAACCAGTACCTTGGAGAGCATCACTCAAATACTATGCTGATCTATATTGATTTCACGTGGTTCAGGGAGTTGAATACTAAAGTTAAAGAGCATAGGTTCGTGGTCAAAAGTTAGCACCTTGCCAAGTAGTGATCCATTTTCTTGTAGGCTTATAGCATTCGCTATCTTTCTCTATCACTTGCTTATTTTGGTGTTACCAGCATTATGAACATGTTTTCCACCTTCCGTTAAAATCAACAGTTTGCCAGGAACTAACTACGACCATTCCTGGCAACTGGCAACCACATTTGACCATTCTAGAAGTGATTGTTGAGGCTGCTCTGCTTCTGTATTAACAAGCCTGCTTTTACAATGTGCCAAATTATATACATTAAAGGGTTTCTATCTACTGAATTTTCGAATTAAAAAATCTTAAATTTCCCCCAATTTTTTCTGTATAGTACAAGGTTTTCTATTTTGTAAAGCAGACATGTTCCCCTCTATCGACCCCACTTTGAACCGACCATTGTAACAAGTTTTTCGGCTTTCTTCGCTCCATCTGTGTACTTGACCCCATTAGTGAATAAAGAAGTAAACCTACAACGTGGTGGATTTTCCTTCTTGTTTTGGTATCTATAAGCACAATTCATCAGTAGCTTCAATATTTTAGTTTAAGGAAGACTATATGGGCAGCAACTAGGTTGGAATTGGTATAGATAACACCTGAAAATTCTTGAGCAGGCTTGTTTTGCGCATAACAGATATTAAGAACGTTACAGACTTAGATTCATCCCAGAATCCTGGAGGAAGTGTCATGAACTCTCGAACTTCAACATCTGAATTAGTCGTCAGGAAACTTGGGAGGATAGAGTGTACTCATTTTGGGACCTGGAGATTCTTTCAATGAATGAAACTTAGTTTTTACAGAAAGAGAGGTTGCTTCCGAAAAGGAAATCTATGGAGTAGTTTGGATGTGTAGCATGCCTAACTTTTGCTTTCCTGTAGTTTTAGTTTCCAAACAATGATTTTGGGTTTAAACACTCCCAACTCAAGACAAAGCCACTCCAAAAACTAATCAGTTCAGTATTAATCTATTCCACCAAAAGCACGCCAATGAGAAAGATCAAAAAGATGGTAAAGGCAAGCTGGTGAAAGTAGCAAGTTAGCCCTTTAATTCGACCCCGGAATTACAACATCAAAGTGAAACACGTTGGAAAAGTAATCTTGTTCTAACAGGGAAATCTAAGAAACCTAACAAAGTGAAACCCATGTGTGTTCCTACTTTCCAACAAGCCAGCAACTACATGAGATTGTTGTTCATTGGCTATCTACATCTCAAAGGGACCACAAACCTTCCTCCCAAATCTTCACCCCCGATTCCTAAGATCAGAACTTTATGCTGTTTCACCGATATTGATTGATGCTATACTTCATCTTTGAAGCAACCAACCCCTTTTGATCTTAAAAGGCCTTGCAGTTGGCCATGTTAGTGCCATGCCCCTCCTTTTTCCTTTTACGTAATCAATGGAATTGCTCTAGCGCTTATTCTGACTCCTGATCGAGCAGGCAAATCGGTATTGCTTGTACAGAGGGGTCATTTTCAACTTCCAAGAGCTCACACGAAAATAAAAAGTAAAAGAAATGCAAGTTGTGATAATGGACCAAGCATACATTACATCACACCGAAGAAGAAGAAGTATTACACTGAAGATCAGAATGGGATCGCCCTTTATTAGGGTGACTTTTCTTACACTAAAAGTATTAGAAAAGAAGATAGGTCTTTATTTTACATTATAATTATATATATATCAATACAATACAATCATAGTACAAGCTTGTTATTATCATACCCTCATTATCTAACTAATAGTAACTTGTTGCATCAAATTCTGAGTGACAACTTTCTCTTTCCTCTTTTTCTTTTTGGCAAGTTCATATGCAACATCATCAAGAGGGATTCGATCTCAGGTTTCGATTATGGTATTCCTATCATGTTCTATTAAATCTTAACCGTGGACCACACATAAATCTATGGATGAGATTTAATGGAACAAGGTTGGAACAGAGTAATTGGAACAAAGGATTTGATGTGTCATCAAGCTTGATCAGAAAGCCACATTACATATATAAACTTTTAATATTATACGAGTGTATATATTTTTAGATATTTCACTTAGGAGGTATTTGGAAAATAGTTTATCAGTTGTTTTTAGCTTATTGACTAAAAGTTAACTTTTTTACTATCTTAAAAAGCTATTGATGTGTTTGGTGAATAACTTGTGGTTAGCTTATTTAACCCCAATAAGTTGATTTCTAAAAGCTCCATAAGAAGAACTTTTTAGATGACCAGTCAAAATTTAATAGGTAAAAAATCAATTATACCCTCTTTTCATAAATTTTAAATTATGATTTATATCGTATATGTGTCATACTATAATTATAGATATTTTTAATTTATTAAATAACAAATTTGATATATATTATATAAAAATACTAATATAATGTAACTCGCTGCATCATTAATATTAATAGAGAATTTAACGTTAGATTATTATTACTATTCTTCTTCTTCTTCTTCTTCTTATTCTTCTTATTATTATTACAATTAAAGTTATAAACTTAATTTTTGTAAAATTAAATATCTAAATTCTTATAAAAATATTTAACGTAATACTAAGAAATATAATATTTATACCCTTGTAATTTTTTTTAAACCAAGCTCTCATAAGTCATTTTATTTATCAACAGTTAATACTAAATAGTTAATTTTATCAAGCATTTTTAAAAAACAACTAATGTTATCTGCTGGTTAAATCAGCTAGTAGAATCAACTAATATAATTGGTTGTTAGCTATACATGGCCTTAATGAATTTAAGATTTTTTTAATTAATAAAATTAAAAGTCGTGACATTTAGAACAAATACCAATTGGAAAGTGGAAGCCCCTTTTTCCTGTACGATGTCGGACAAGCAACTGTGCTGTACTTCAACGGTTAATTCCCGGACAGTGCGATGAAACCGAGGAAATAACACAAAAAACTATGAAATGTAATAAGATAGCCAAAACTGTTAATGTTAGTTAAAAAAAAAGTGTTATTAAAAAAAGGTTCGATTTTTTATAGGGAGTAACTGGTAATTAATATCTTTTGAAATAATCATAATTACTTATGAATATAAAAGTCTTTATTGTGAAAATATAAACTTTTTTATAATTTAAGAAACTTTTAAAAAAAATTAGAAACATACAAAATATTAATATCTTAAATGGACTAATTAAGGTGTCATTTGATAAATAAGGTAATTTTTAACGGTTTCAAAACTTTTAATTGATTAATCGTACGAAATAACTGATAAAAATATTTGATAAACGACTGATTGGATTGGCGGAATTAACCCAATCAGTTGAAAAAGAAGACAATAGAGTATAACTAAAAATATTTGGTAAACGACTGATTGGATTGGCGGAATTAACCCAATCAGTTGAAAAAGAAGACAATGGAGTATAACTAATTTTTAACGGTTTCAAAACTTTTAGCTGATTAATCGTACGAAATAACCAATAAAAATATTTAGTAAACAACTGATTGGGTTGGCAGAATTAACCCAATCAGTTGAAAAAGAAGACACTAGACTATAAGAGCATTTCAGTTACGTGTTTGAAAATGTAATATGCAAAAGTTAATTATACCTTCTATTTCACTCTTAAAATATAATTGTCACGGATATGAGATAAGTTTTACAAGTGGTAAGACAAGTCGCTTATGAGTCTTTTTTTTATAATTTTAATTTTAATTATATTACTATTAATTTTTTTATAAAATAAAATAAAATGATAAAAATAAAAAAGAAACTGAAATAACTTATTTAAGAAATTATATGATAAAATAGGATTTAAAATAAATATGGATAATAAAGATTCAATTAATGCGATAATATAATATATC
>JAOQMP010000002.1:1194905-1208610 GCA_027563575.1 Erythroxylum pedicellare
CAAAGACAACATGAAGCTTTGGATATTTCAGGACAACATGAAGCTTTGGATATTTCAGTCTTTTTTCTAGTTATTGATTGTGAAAAATATATGTTGTCTTTACACTAAACATTATGATTTTTATTATTCCAATTTTATGATTTTTTAAAGAAATATAAATCAAAATTTTAACTTATTATTATTAAATTAATTTTTATTTAGAGCGTTCGCAAAAATTTGCTCTTTATATTTTCAATTTAGAAGTTATATTTTTATGTGCTTTACAGTCTGATGGATATCAAAAAATTCAAACAATCCATTGAATTTAGATATGGGTAATAAATCGTAAAAATTGATAGATATAAATATGGGATAAATTATAAAAAATAGATATAAATATAGACTAAGTGATACCCGAATCGAACCCTACCCATTATCATTCCTAAGTGCAAGATTGTGATAAACGGGTACCCAAACGTCACGGCTGTCCAAAAGTGCGTACCCAATTTACCCTAATGTGCAACGAGTGGCATCCAGCTGGCTCACAGTTTCTATCACCTGCAGAGAGATCTCCAACAGCATGTCCATCCCTACATGAAATCTGAAAAAGTGCGGCCACTCCTTCCTCCTCATAACTCCAAGATATGCAACAAAGATATAGGCCATCAATAAACAGCTTGGTAATCTCCCAAGGGCTCCAAGGAATGGATAGGTTAAAAACTCAAAAGTTTTCAAGAAAGGGATGTACATAATATGCTGTCTCAGCATACATCCATGTTTCGTGAAGTGGCATCAGATAAGGAAGGCACTCTAAAGTTCTCCACCAACACCTAGGCTTTTTGGTCATTGGTGGATAGCGGAAACCGGTTGGCACATCCTTTGTGGCTGGAGGACACGAGTAAGATCTACGGTGTCTTGGTGGTGAAGGAATGGTATGTGAAAGGCTAGAAGCAGCATGAAGATGGTACACCTGGAGTCAAGAAACTAGAATTCATAAAAGAAGAAACCTTTCAAATGTGCTGCAGTTCCTTTACATAAGTAAAGATCATGTTAGAAGCCTTGGAACAAGGCTTGTTTCAAACGTTGCTTGTAATTTTTCGTTGCTCATGAAAACAATCCCTTCAATTAGCAAGAAAATGGAAGGGAACCAAAGGATTTGAGAAAGAAAACCACATAACTTTCACGTACCTGTAAACAACTAGGATTTTGTTTCCACTAGCTGTTTTCTCGAATTCCTGACACTTGACAATGCTGCCTTGGCAGGAAAACAGGGAGTAGAGCCAGAAACCACGCAACAAGGCTTGTCTTTACATCCCCCGGCACTTGTTAAAGCACACCCAATCTTCATCTTGCAGCTATTCGAAGTCTGACACATACCTGGAATACAGCCATTCAAACAACATGAATCAAAACTGACGTGAGAAACAACTCCAACATTACCACTCAGAAAGCTGAAATGAATGGTAGAATAACCAAATCGTAGTTGAAGATAAACAGATCGACTAACCAAAGTTATGAATATCGTACCGGACTTGGTACCTGATTGGATTTTGGAACGGAACTTTACCGGTATCGGTCGGTACCGGGTACCGTTTCGGGTAATTTTTTAAATTTATAAAATATTCCCTAAAATTTTTAAAAATTACAAAATAGTTCATATTAGTATATTGTATAGTTGTACTGTATACTTCACATTTTCAACTCCAAGTCGGACCAAATAATTTTATACATAATGCATCATCCAATTCCAACCAACACCATGCATCATCCATGATCCAATTCCAACCAAAATTTGAAAACACAGATAACAAGAAGCCAACAACACAAAAAACACCATCCAAGTCTCCAACTGTCCAACACCGATCTAACAAATCCATCAGAAATTCACGTCCCAACACAACAATAAATTTAATTAAGCATGAAATTTTCGAAATCAGAAACAAAATTCATAAAACCAACATCGAGTCTTGGCGGGTCTGCGGGTTTTGTCACGGGTCAGATGTCGATCCGTCTCTGGTGGCTTCAGTTGCGTCTCTAGTGGCTTCCCTACTGTGTTACGGTGCTCTGGTGAGACGGCGAGGAGCGGAGAAGGTGGTGGTAGCCTCGGGTGACTCGGGTCTGCGTGGAGGAATGACGCACCGAAGGGAGAACGAGGCGAGCATCCACGAGGAGGCGAGCGACGGCAACGGTGACGGTGAGAAGAAGCCAGAGGTGGGCGGCGGCGGCGAGGACCAAGGGGGGCGATGGAGAGATGAAAGAAGGAGAGGAGGAAAATTTTAGATGAGAGAAGAGTAGAAGATGAAGACTGAAAGAGTAGAGTTAGCGGGGATGGGAGGTTAGGAAATTTTTAGGTTAAAATTTTTTCAAAATTGCTATTAGGTCTCTAGGATTTTTTAATTTCATGGTACCGGATTAGTACGGTCCGGTACTGACCGGTATTTTTGGCCAGTACCAATAGTGCCCGTTCTGTTCCGATTTCTGGCCGGTACGGAACGATACTCATATCCATGATAAGGATTCAAATTATAACAAATAGTTTATTCCAAAATTATGTAATATTTGCTTAAAATATAGCTAAAAATATTTGGTTATATTTTATAAGATGTAGTCAAAAATATTTGCCTATGTTTTTTGAAACGCGGCTAAAAATATTTGGCTATGTTTCTAGAAATATAGCTAAAATGTTTTGCCTATGTTTCAAAAACGTAGCTAATCGTGTTTAGCTACATTTCCATAAACATAGCTAAAAACTTTTGGCTACGATTTTGGAAACGTAGCTAATAGTATTTAGCTACAAAAAGAAAGCATAGAGAAAACTATTGGCGACGATATCCTAAAACTATTAGTGACGATTTCTAAAAACAACACCTATAGTTTTTAACTATCGAATTTGGCAACGTTTTGGGCCATGAAATGAAAAGTAGCTAAAAACTGTTTTACCTTTAGCTATGATTTTGTTCTTAGCCAAATGTTAACTTTGATGTATTATATGAAAATTTTTAGGGTTATTTTATTTCACTTTTTTATTGTTTTGGGTTTAAATTTTTATTTAAAAATATCAAAACATATATAGCTGAGATTTATAATAAATTAAAACAAAAAATATTTGGTTGAGATTTATAATAAAAATTAAAACAAAAAACTTGTTTTTTATTAATCATCATGTTTTTTATTGTATTCTTATTATACTATTAGATGTTAATATTAAACTGTAATTTACCCATTTCTTAACTTATTAAATTGAATTATTAAAATTATTAAAATAAAAATTATCAATATTTAATATAAATAAAAATTGTAAACAACAATTATATATAATAAGAGTCCAATATAAAACTAAAAATTATATCAAACCATTATAATTAAATAATTAAAGTTGTTCATCATCTTACAATGCTTTAAAGTACAATAACAACATCACTTACAAAAAGAAATATCAATTAATTAGAGTATTTATTAATATAATCATTCTACATTTATCTAATAATTTCATCGTGCTTATGAAATTTTTTTAAAAAGTTATGTTCAGAGTGTTATTATATACTACTTGAAATTTTGAGTCTTAATTTATGGCTCTTTGATTTTAAGACAACCTATAAATAATTTATCGCTTTTTGCTTCTTCATATAACAACTAATCATGTTCAAAATATAAGGAATCTTACTTTTGGAAAGCCAAAACATCTTTCAATAACACGTCTTAATAAAGAATACATGTAGTCAAATAATTATTGTGGCCCTTGAGGTCTTTATCATCCTCTATAATCTCACAAATAATATCACTTACCTCGATATGATGAAAGAAATGCAAGCATCTTGACGTACCATAAGCCAACCAAATAGAACTTATTTAAACATATAAATAACATAATATTAACAAAAGGCTAATAAAAATTAGTTATGATTAATTTATTTTTAAAAAGTGCAATATCCTATGGAGGTATAGGAAATTAGTTTATTGGATTTTTTATCATTTCTAAAAAACTTGATAAGTCATTTGTAGTACCTTCCTATTTAGTCATTATATATGTGAAATGTATGTCAAATGACTAACAACACATAACATTTTGAGTTCGATTACTCCTTATATGAATTATCAATTAGAATAAGTGCATTAATATGTAAACCATCTATTGCTCCTATATAATGCTACAAAATGAAATTATATTATTAAAATTATTAATTAAATATAAAGGTATAATAAAATAATTTATTACTATTTTATTATACCTGAAAATATGGAAAATATTTTGAACTATATTGAAACTCAGGAGATGTACTAGTAAAGGATGATAGAGTAATGATTCCTTTTATAAGAGAATTAACTACATATAAGATTGCGAAAGTACTTTAAAATTGTTTACGTCAAATGTTGAAAGCTTTTTACATTGAACTCCAGTTGTCTTACTATGTCTTATCATCATCAAGAAAATTGCAATTTTCTCCTTCACAATCAAATGACTAATTGGCTTTAAGCCTCATAAACTTTTTAATTCATCATATATGATCAAAAAAAATATTTTACTCATTCTTAAGCACTCATAAATCTTTGTAGGGTTTCTATTCAAATTTTTCAATATCTAATCTTGATATGTTAAAGCATAAGTTCTACGTAGTTGCTTGTGTAAATGAAAATATATGCACTCTTCCATATATAAAGAAATCAAAACTATCTCAATTGTCTCATCATCTAAATTTGAAACAAGATCATATAAGGAAGCAATATATATATATATATATATATATATATACAATAGTGATATCTAATAATTAGTGAAGACACTAAAATATAAATTCTAAAGATATTTTGAAACACCAAAACTTATGAAATAAATTTAATAAGTTCATATCAAACATTCAGTCAAAAGATTCATTTAAAACTTACAACTAAGATTTTCAAACTATAGAGTAGTTCTTAATATAAAAGTGTCTAGACTAATAATAATTCAATACTTAGTAAGATGAAAATTATAACTAAAAAGACATGATCAAATCTATCTTCTTTGCATTTAGTACGTCCACAAAAATTACCTATAAATTAGAAAATTATATAAAGACTTTGTTATTTTTCCATATTGAACACCCTTAACAATTAAAACATGTAAGTACTTTATTGTTTTAATCTCTTGATTAAAGGATGAAGTTTCAACTCTATTATCTCTAGTGGATGATATTGCTACCATTTTTTCTTTCTTTCATAAACTCGTACTAAGATATTTTCTAGAATGCTAGAATATATCTTTTTTTTGTTTTCTTTTATTCGTAAGATTTCCTTTCTTAGAAGGAGAACTTGCAAGTTGATCTTCCTTTTCACTAAAGGAAGAAACTTCATCAACTTCAATTTTTTTTTAATCTTATGCATTGTTTGATGGAGATTTAGTTAATGAATGTACATACAAACTACTTGCAATAACATCAACAAAAATATGATGTAAATGTGAAAGATTCTTAAATCATGTTTTCTTGAATCAATAAGGAGCATGTTCTATTTTTATAGATTAAGTATTAATTTAAAATATCCTTAGCAAGGTGAAATGACACTTTGAAAATAATTTTCAAATATTGTTATAAGAATAAATTATTAATGTTAGAGAAGTATTTTTATTCAACCCAAATAAAATAGATATTAGTGTTATATTCTATGTTTACTATATGATGAAAGAATTGAATCATATGAAAAAGGAATATAATAAAAGTTATTCAAAATTACTATCTTTCTAGTATTTGGGTAATCAAGAAGTGTTATTAAATATCAATATATAGAATACAAATTATTTAATTAAATAACTATAAACAAATTAAAAGAGTTTCATTTATCTAATCTTGACATGGTTAAATAACTTTTTTATAATTTAAAAATTATAATATTTATTCATTATCAAAATATTTACAAAACTAACGGATCATACAGAAAAATGGTTAAGGAAAAAAATAATTTAATCAAGTTGGATTTAGTTGTAAAGTTTAAGAAATTTTAAGTTCAAATATAAGATATTTGATAAATAAGGATCGATATTAGATATTAAATTTTATTTTAACCTAATTAACATTTAATTAGAATTACAACTTTAGTTGATGAATGCACATACCAACCAGTTGCGATAACATCTCCAAAAGTATGATGTAAGTGCGTAAAATTCTTACATCCCGTTATCTTGAATCATTAAGGAGAATGTTCTATTTTTCTAGATTAAGTATTAATTTAAAAAATGCTTAGTCAAGGTGGAACAACACTTTGAAAATAATTTCCAAATTTCATTATAAGAATAAATTATTAATATTAGAGAAGAAATGTGATTCGAATCAAATAAAATAGACAATAGTGTTATATTCTATGTGTATTATATGAAGAAAGGAATGAATCATATTAAAAAAAAAGAATATACAAAAATGTTAGTCAAGATTATTATGACATTTCTAGTATTTGGGTAGTCAAGAAGTGTTGCTAAATATTTGGTCATGTCGTTAAAGCCCCAAAATAATTCTGATTCTTCAACTTTTTGTAGTAGCCGTAGAATCAGGTTGAATCCTTAGAGAACTAAACATTAGTTTCTTAGTTTCAAGTAATAAAATAAAATGGGATGTTTTGGATTAATTAATTAATTAACTAAAATTAACAAGGAAAAAGATTAACTAATAGAAAAGGGATAAATTCAAGAATACGTAACTCTACTTCAAGGGAAAGATCTCATCTAATTGGAAATCTAATTGGAACATTGATCATTGGTCTAAAAAGAATATTTGTTATAATTCAAGCCGTTAGTTCAAAACATATTAGGATAGTCATAATAAGTTTCAAAATTTTCTATATTAATTGGTTCAAACCTAGCATTCAAACCAAAACTTCCCATCTATTGATTGGGTATGATAACATTCCATATCAAATAAATGATAGCAATAAGCTTAGTGAAAAAGATTAAACCTTAAATTAAATAATTGGGATAACTTTAACTGTTTAATTTAGTTTTATTGTTTATCATAAGTTAAATATACAAATGTATAAATAACCTATTTTCTACTTGTACCAATCCTTCGTGACAATTATGGATCATTGATGTTGGACCCCTTTTTCGGAGCCCAACATTGGAGCCGTGCGAACGTGAGCATGGAGGAAGACTTGGGATTAAAGCTAAAAACTTTTCGGAAGCAAGGCAGGTTCGCCATGGAGAACATATGGGAAAATCCCATGGAAACTTCGGGTAATTTACGCCGCGTCGAGCAATTGAACTTCACCGCGGCAAACCTGAAATTTATCTTTGCTACGGTGACCGTTTGGTCTCACCACGGCGAAGTTGCCACACTAATGAAAATTTATAGCTTCGGGTCAATTACGCTGCGGTGAACACTCAGCTTCGCCACGATGAAACCCGCAAGACAAACCCAAAAATTCCAACTTTGTATCATACTAAATGCAAACATAAATCGTCTCAACCACCCTCGAAAGACAAAATAAACTTGGTCCTAAACACAAGCAACTTTCCAAATTCTTAATCTCATTGTAACTCGATTGTAATGAGAAATGTTTGAAAGCTAAAAGCAACATAACCATATTTCATTAATATCCAAAAGAAGAGTTTTTACAAAGCTTTAATGGGCATTTCAAGCCACATTACAACATGATCTAAAAACACAGTTTACAAAAATTAGGATTTCTCAAAATACGACTAAAGCCTTGTTTTACAAAAACTAACTTCAAAAGCAAAAATAAGCCTAGTCGGAGTGATACCTTGACTCTTGACTACTCGATCTCTTACTCCTCACCTGAAGATGGGACGGAATGGGAGGGGTGAGCTTAAAGCTCGTGGGTAATAATTTTATAACTAGTAACAAAAAAACCATTGAAATACTTATTTCCATTGTAACAATAATTCACATTTAATTATATAGCACATATTTCTCAAATTCTCAACCAAATTGTTAATAATGCAAATCAGGTATGCATCAATCTTGTCAACATATCATGAGCACTTAACCACATCAAAATGGTTTGGGAGGTCTATAAACAGGACAAACTAATACATTCCCATATAATGGTCATGTGTAGTTGTGAACAGAATGAACTAACACAATTTCACATAGTGGTTTTATGTAGTCGTAAACATAAGGGAGTCCATGAAGGAGCTCCATGCCACTAGCGGGCAGGCAAGAGAAGCCTTTAGTCGAAGTGCACTTAACATACAAAATGGACCAAACCAAACCCACATAACATGTATCTCATAACTTGTAAACTTGTTTCCCAAAATTGCATAATTTCGAAACTTGATTTTTTTCAAACATAGTATCTTTTCAAACATCATTTTCATATTCTTTTCATAAATCATCAACACAATATGCTCATAGCAAACACATAACACTTTTTCAAAGCATTCAAAGAGTTATAATGTACATTCATGAAATAGTTGAAATCATTTATTTTCATCATTTGAAAGAAAGCATTAATTGCCTATTACTTAATTATAAAACTATAACCCATCTTGAAATTCTTGCTTAAGAAATTAGCTTAACGATGTCTTTCCTTTTGCTCCTCTCGCCTCTCTTGATCCCCTTCTTAATTTCCTTTAAAAATAACAAAATCCCAATTCAATAGGAATTCTAATTTGAGGACCCTAAGAAAATACATTGACTAAAATGATTTTAGAGTACTTAAACCCATGCATTTCCTAAGCTTCATGAACCAAAACCCTTTCCATAAATCCAAACCTTCCGGTCAATTTTCCATGATCATTATGATCAAGTAAATGACAAAATTTGATAAAACTTTCTTCTATAAAAATGTTCCCCATTGTCTTAAGTTTCTAATTACACCAAAATCATTCAATTTAGTTCATTACTCTAAAAGTTATAGCCCAAACATTTTCGGGCTGTTCTTAGACTAAACAAGCATTCTGTGCTCAACTTCCATACAAATATTGAAATCCTTAAAGACTTGAATTAAAACTCAATTTCATCAAACAAATTGTATCCTTATGTATCTAGTTCAAATCAAAAATCAGTTCATTTGGACAACTGTGAAAAAGTTAATCCCAAAATACCAAATGATGCTCTGTGTAGGAAAGTTGACTTCGTCACGGCAAACTTTCACATAAACGTACTCTGATAACATGTTTAACTACATTTTCCATCTTTTTACTTCCCATATTTCACATATAACTCATATTAAACCTAAACCATCTATTCTACTTCATTTTCAACTTCATTTTAACTCTATATCATTTCCAAATACATCATGATCTATCTTTGATTATTAACCCAAAAAGAGAACATTTGCTTATATCATTCATCAAAACTTTCTACACATATTCAACTTCATTTGAGTTTCACTTAACCATACCCATTAAATTTAAAGCATAACTTACTTGTTGAAGCTTAAAATTCTTTAAACTCTTTAAGATCTCCACAAACCCTAGCGTTTCTCTTCTTTTCCTCTCCTTCTACGACACTCTTCTTCTTTCTCTCTTCTCAATCACAATTTTTCTTCTTCTACACTCTTAATAATCATAAAATGTCCCTTTTTCCCTCCAATATAAGCCTTATGTCTTTTAACCTTAAGTGACTTGTCAATTTTGCCTTTGATACATTCTTATTACCTTAGCACTTTAATTTAATTAACCCATGCCATAAATCCTACTAACTTTGACATAATAATTAACTCCAAAAAAATTTATTTATCAAAACCTCATAATTATTAAAAGAAAAAAACTCAGGGGTCAACATTTTCACCACTTCCCATTTTTTCTTCACTAAAAAATGGTGTAAAGAGGAGAATAGAAAGACTTCTAACCTTTCTATATACAACACAATATTCTAGGAGCTAAACCCTTCTTTAGATTTACGTTTATAGGAGAAGAAAAGAGAAAGGACAAGGATCAGAAGAAGAAATGGCAAGATTGAAGAGGGTAAGATAAGAATCTGTAAGAGATGTGGATATGTTGCTCATGATATATGAGACAAAACTAAAAAAAAATATGCAACTCAAGAGACAGAATGAGAGGTTGAAGGAAGGAGATTTGTTTATATATAGCCATACTTGGTGCTATGTCTTTTTCTTTTGTTTTTTCTCAAGGTAGGTTGGCTTTTTTATGTGGTGATTTTTTTGTGTAACTTTATCTTATAAATACTTGTATTAGTGTTAATATAGGAGACTTTTAACCACTTATACTATAGTTTTTTTCATTATTCTATCTTAGTTTTTCCTAGTTTTTTTTTCTTTCATTAGTATTGGAGGAAGATAGGAGAGCAAAGATTAGAGAATTCGGTGACATATTTTCTTCTACTCTTCTTGTCCATATTAAAATTTATTTGCTTGTATTTTTCTAGTATGTTTAGTGGCTAGAAATTTTAGTTATAGTTAGGCTTGTAACTTATAATGATTTATTTAATTATTTGCATATTTTGATTATTTCATTGGTTTAATTTATTCTCTTTAATCTTAATACTCGATTTGTAACTAATTACCATAGAGTTAATCTTAAAGATTATATAAAGAACTATTTGGTGAAGTACGATCTTTGCTTAAAGATTATATAAAGAACTGTTTGGTGAAGTATGATCTTTGCACTAGGATAATGAAAACTTCTAAATTAGAGAATGATGATATCCTAGACTTTATTGATAATTATATAAATTAGTTATGTTTAATGAGTTTGATTAGGTTAAGTTATGGCTCAGAATATGGTAGTTACCTAATTATACATGCCTGTATGCCTTAATGGAGGGTGTAGATACATTTGGTTAATTTTTATTTCAACTCAAATATTCAATTGTGTATGATAACTGGATGTCTTTATAGGTAAGACCCTAAATTCATAATGTTTTTCATTTTGAGTTCTTTCTTTAGTTCTTTAGTTTAAGTATCAAATTGATCATGAAAATGCAAAGCTTCATATAAAAGGAAGGAAAGCATTTAACAAAGTTTGGGAGCGATATATGGCTATACTAAGTGAATGAAATTATTGCCAGTATTTTTTATTGCTAATGCTGCAAATTGTTTTTTATGAGAGCTTGTCATTAACATGTCAAACTTTGACAGAGACTATTTGCACAAGGAACTATTTATATAAATACTACCAAAGAATTTAAACAAATCATTTATATGTTAGTGAAAATTTTATATACCAAAGTAAAGAGGGGCAAATTCCCTTTATAAAGTCAAAAATTCTTTAGATTAGTTACCATGAATAGTGGGTCTTTTAAGTTAAATAGAAACTTATTTACTGTAACATAGGTAGTAGGGAGGTATCTTAGCAATGTTAGATGTATAGGCACTTAGCCCATGCATGCATGAATTTAAAGCCACCCTCAAATTACAATGAGGAAGAACAATACATGGCTACCTATGGAGAAAAAATTGATGTGGATTATTTCCTTCTCCAACACATGCAATCTAGGATGGAGGAATTAACCAAACTTTTTGTAAAATAAGCAAGGAGCAATAAGAGCGAGCATACCATTAGGATCTTTAAGTATATAAAATAGGCTTCAATTTCATCATCCAAAACCATATAGTAGTGAAGTGGAGGAGATGTTAAAGTAGTTCATGTCTTTAATTGATGCATAAATAAAAAATAGTATAGGTATAGAGAGTATGTATTGAAGACTTTAATGATAAAATGGCTAAAGTGGTATAAAAAAACTAATATATTAATTCATAATTTAGAGGTACAAATAGAACTACTGTTTAAGGTGATGGGTGAAAGACGTCAAGAAAAGCTTCCAAATAGCACCAAGATCAATCTTAAAAATTAAATGCTAGCTATTACCCTATAAAGTGGCAAAACAATCACAGATGATGTTGTTTGTGAATAGGAAATAAGAAAGTAAAAAAAAACAAAGGAGTAGCTCAAAAATAAAAGAATCAAAATGAGACCAAAATTAATCTGACCTACATCTGGCGTCAATGTTTATATGCAAAATGCCAAAGCTGGGAACATATAAAATTGATCGCTTCTAACTTTAACTAACATTAGTCAAGAGCAAAGGCCTAAGTATGTGAAGCCTATATGATACTGATTCCATTCCCTTATAAGTTTAAGAAAAAGACAAATGAGGAAGAATTTAACAACATGAATTAAATATCAGTTTGCATTGAATGAAATAATGGCTTAGATGCTAATATTTATGAAGCTCTTAAAGGAGATCATCTCTAATGAGAAGTTAGATGAGTATGCTATGATGCCTTTGATAGAGGGATGTAGTGCCATTATAGATAAAAAGTTACCTTTAAAATTGAAGTATCTAGTGAAGTTCACCATTCCTTACAAATTTGGTGATTTTAAAGTTCTTAAATATTTTTTAATTTAGGTTTTAATATAAATTTAATGCCATTATCAATTTTCAAAAGGTTAGAAATTGTTGAACTTAAGTTAACGAATATGTCAATTCAACTAAAGAATTGTTTCATCAAATACCTTATTGAGGTTATGGAAGACCTACTTGTGAAAGTAGGAAATTTTTTCTTTTCAGTCAATTTTCTTATGATGGACATAGTGTATGGTACACTTATCTCCATCATACTTTGGTTACTATAGGGGAAATGATTGATGTTACTAAGGGTAAGAAGCCATTTATGGTCAGCAAAAAGAAAGTTGAGATTTTGCCTTCCTCATCAATGGTATGGACACCTAGGAAAATCAAAGGATTATCCTACTAATTCTTACTCTCCTTTATGTTGTATGTAGGTAGAAAATCGAGATCATCCTAAAGGCTATCCATGATAAGTAAAGAGCTTAATAAGGAGTTTAGTTAAAAGACATAAAGAATCACTTATTACGAGGTAACCCAACTATACTAACTTTTCTTTTTCTTTTTTCTTTTTTATTAATGTTTTTGTAGAAAAATTTTTGTGGAACTTTTTGAAGTTCTTATCTCACTTTAATTTCATGAAATATTAAAAAATTATCCACCTTAGTTACCTCATTTGTTCAATTTCATTATCTTAATTATTTATTATAAGGGGTAATTCCATATTTAAGTAAGGGAGGATTGAATTTTCTAAGATTTTTTATTTAATTTTGTGTTAGCTACTATTCTTTGTTTTGATATGTTTAGGTTGTGGTTTTTACATTTTTTTTTGTTTAGATCATACATATCATTATTTTTAGGCTAAAGATCATGAGGGAGGGTACATAGAGGAAAGAAGATAAAAAAAAATGAGTTTGAGCATTAATTGGTGATTATAGAGCATAATTGACATCAATTGTGGTAATAAGACATATGCAACCTTGAAATAATGGAAGGATTCTTCAGATATAAAAAAATAATGTTGGATGAAAGTCTGTTTAGCACAAGTCTTATGGGTGAAGAAACACTTTAAATTTTTAGGACAAAATTAATGCCCATTATAAAGTGTGTCTGATGTTAGTTTCATCTTGAATCCTACTTTATAAATAGTAAGTCACAATTTTTCTACCTAAAAACCCTAAACCCTATTTGTTCTTACCTCTAACCTTAGATTTTTAACCTAATCTTGAATTTTTAAATTATTTAAACCTTTTAAAACATTAAAATATCTTCTTTACATATAAAACCCATTTCTTTAACCATCATCTTAATATCTAAACCTTAAATTTTTGGCACCATTATGATATAGTTAAGTTTATACAATGGTTAATTAAGTTGTTTAAGCATGAGTATTAAGTTTTAAAATGGTCAAATAAGTTTTTTTTCATTTATTTACATAGTATGAGTGCATTAAAGTCAAGCTAAAGTCTCAACTTTAATGCACTCAT
>JAOQMP010000002.1:1220621-1235699 GCA_027563575.1 Erythroxylum pedicellare
TTATGCCTAGTAGTTCCTTGAGACACAGGGATCTAACAAAAGCGTGAGGTTTAAGGGTCAAATTCTATTGAGTTTTTGAGGACTCTGACTTCTCCAATACTTCCTTCAAGACCACAGCAATCCTCTGGGACATATGGTGTTCCAAGAATCTATCTTTGGTTCTTTCATACCCTTTCTTTCCCATTGTAAGCCTTCTTTCAACATGTGTGGCTAATCTCACTATGTTGTTTGCAAGTGGTGTTACTCCATCTTTCCCAGCAGGATGCAACAGGCCCGTTGTTCCATTCACTACAATCTCCATCGTTCCTCCAGCTGCTGTGCCCTGAAATGTTGCACATTTTCTGAGCTATAAACAAGAAACCTGATACAGAATTCTACTGCATATGAGGAGTAAGTTGTGGTGCCCTGAACAAGTATTCATGTCTAGGCAATGATATATAACTGGTGGAGCACAAAGAATTGACCAAATAAAATGATCCAAGTCCCATGTCAATGCTCCCATTGAACCAAAAGAAAACACATTAATGTAGGGTAAATAGATCTCTGACTTGAAGGCAAGACAGTTATTGATGTAATTAGATTGCGAGCTGATTCTTGCTTAGCTTGAAAAGTTCATTGTCTATATGGAAGCAAACAAGAAGAACCTTTTTTATATACAGAATAGCTTACCAATACAGGAAGCTGAAATGCCATAGCTTCAATTGTTATCCTTCCAAAGCACTCCCCCCGGGCCTGCACATAAATCACAAGTTCTAATCTTCCAAAGTAAAGGCACAAAAAACTTCAATGCATGGATTACAGTAGCAAGAAACTAACGGGGAGAATAGCAGGACCCTGACTGTTGCCAAACTTTGTTACTTCACTAAATATAACCAGGATGTCTAAGAGCCAATAATGAACTTTCACATAATCACCTTGATTTATTTTCCTTTAACACCACACTATATGTGCCATAACAGATGTTATACGAAAAAGATGTCGATTAAGCCTCAATAAATGTAAGTTTCCAGTCCTAAACTATCTCGACAAATATGGTTTGCTGAATAACAGGGTACCCAAGTCTAGTCCTTACCAAGTTTGAATCTAAACGTCTTCGAGCAATGAATTGATGTTGTGTTTGAAAAGGAGCCTAGTCTAGCCTCAAGGTAATCTTCTGTTTACTCATGATCTTTTGGAGTTAAGAGTGAAACGGGAAAGCCATGAAGGTTTGTTAAGAACACAATGTCAACAACGCTCTTCAAATGAAACAAAAGAATATGTTTGTTTCTCCACAGAAGACTCCTCCATCAAAGTAAAAGGAAACTCATGTTCCTTCTCATCTAAAATTTAGTACCTTTTCTCAATTGGTAGACAAAGATAGCCCCACGTTTTCTCATAGAATGCATTTCCAAGCAAAATATGACAGTTTATTGATTTCCAAACAGGAAACTGAATCAAGAGTTTGAACCTGAGAGTTCTGAACAAGAACATCGATAGAAGCCAAATATGGAGCCACTGTCAGGGTTTTGTTGACGAAATGAACACGATCCTGAATCTTGTTATCCACAACAAACTTACGTAACTCCATTTCAAAATTTGTTTGAGCATTCACATCACTTCCAACAATTACGGCATGAATTGATGGCACCAGCAGTTTCTTTTCTTGGATTAGTTGCAGACTCTCCTTAAAAGCACGAAGAAAAAGATCCTGACCCTTTCCGCGTGAAACACCTGCATCAAAATAACGCCTAGAACTTACTAGAATGAAACCTATGATTAGCGTAAAACTAGAACTCTTCTATAAAAGTTGGATTTTTAAGGTGGCAACATTCTACGACAGATTGCACTGTATAGCCTAGTAAAACTACAATAAGAAGAACATACTATTTATGATGGCAAAGAGAATATCATCATCATGGACTCCCAGAGACTCACGAACATGTTCACGGAGAACCCTTTTGGCGACACCATCTTCAGCCACTTCCATTAAATCCTTGCTATTTCCAAGGTGTACCACATATGTTTTAGGCATCTTAATCCTGGAAATGAAAAGGTTATAACAATGAGCTTAGATGGAACAAAAACTAAATCAATCTCTACACCAGAGAAAACTAAGAACCATACCCTAACTGATGCTGGGTCCTGTTTTTCCAGTATTCTGTTGTTGCATGCGAATCAATCATGGCACCTGCAACAAAAGGGAGGTGTTTAACATACTCTAGCTTGAAATAATGCCCTCTCATTTCGTGAATCCACCACAGAACCTTTGGAAGAACTTCCTCAACTTTGTCTTTCAATACACCATCAAGCCACTTTCCAGTAACAGCAGTATTCAAAACCACCAAATTAGCATTAAGAGCCGTCTCAATAGCTTTCTGACCTTTTGCAGAGAAGACCTAACAATGTACAAATCCCGCTATGAGGAAACTGTCAGAAACCAAACAACAACAGGTAATTCAGACGATCTTAATAGAACTGCATTAACAGAAAGTTCTCATCTTTCATGATAGATTTTGTCTTTTCGTTTAATTTGACCTATAAAATCATAACTCGAATGAAAATGAAAATCACCTGTACACCTCTGTCCAACAATTTGCGCTCCAAACTGTAAACGACCTCATCAGCATCGGCAGCTTTCTGGTTAGTGATCCAAACGACTTGCGAACCAACTCCTCTAAGCAGAAACGCCAGCTCCATCAACAACAAAGGCCCACCTACTCATATTTTCCCAAAACTCACTCATAACTGTTCTCGGGAAACAAACGGAAAACAAAAGGAAAAGAAAACCCAGAATCCCAATTACAGTATACCGGAAAGTGACAGCTCGTGAGAGACCAAAAGAACGAGCTTTGACTTCATGAAAGCGAGAGGGTTTGGGCCGCCATTTACGGAAGAAGAGCGAATCGGGACTTGCGTGTCCTGGGTTGCTTCACCGAAACGATCGCTAGTTGTTGTTATGGAGTGGCATGAGTCGAATGCTGATCTCATGAACAACACCATTAGAGTTGATAGAGCGAACAATGCGATTATCATGAGTAGCCATATGTTCCTGTGCATTGTTCCCTTCCTTCACACTTGCTGTTAACTAGCAGTAGTAGATCTTGGTTTGGTTTCGATGTTTTCACGGCTAACGACTTTCGAGAACATTTATGGAACATGACATGACGTGAATGTTGGGTTGGGCTGTACCTTGTACTTTGGTCCTAATCGTTCGTCAATGGACAAAGATTAACTTAATAAACCCACGGTGCAGTCAATTATTAAGGGACTCTCTTAAACAGTGTAGGTTTGAATTTTTTTTATGTAGGTAGTCATTTAAATTTTGAGGTCAGGGTTTTATTTTTCGCTGACTCGAGTGGAAATTAATTTAGGTATAGATAACTTAAAGGTGTCTTCCAATAATTAGAACCCGACATTAGAGGAAAAAAAATTCAACTTAATATTTTAATATAAATTAACTTAATAGATTAAATTCTATTCTCCACCAAATAAATTTGTAATTTGTAATTCATACCATAGTATACAATTATTAAAATTAAAATTAAAATATTAAATATTAAATAATATATCAAAATATAATATTTTTATTATCTAATAAAAAATTATAGTTAAAAGTTCATCTTGTTTTATTTTTTAAAATTTTAAAATTTTAGAATTTTGTAAAATAAGAACAAAACAATATAAATATTAATAAAAATATTAAAATTGCATTTTTAATTTCAACGTTTACAAAAAAAATATAACAAATCATAATGTTCCGAAATATTCAAATTAAACCCCAACGTTTTCAAATATTCAAAATAGCTTAAGTAGATGAAAATTTTGACTAGAGAGTTATTTTGACTAGATTAACTCTCTGTTTATTAAACGCCACGTCAATACTGATGTAATATTACTTTTTATTTTTAATAAAAAGTAGAATATACTTTTTGAAATGTATAAACAGTAGCCCTGCTATCACGTGACTGTTGGATTAACTTTTTTATTAATTTTAAAAAATTAATTATAAGAAAGTGAGATCTACTTTTTATTTAAAAATATAAAAATTATATCATATCGATAATAACCTAATATTTAACTGATTGTGAATTAACTTCATCAAATTTTCTATTTATTTAGTGTCTTTTTTAAACGTTTTCAAAAGATTATGATTCAATTTGAACGCTTCAAAACGTTAAAGTTCGAGTCGTATTATGTTATAAACGATGAGATTTAAAATGTGTTTTTGACCTAATAAAAAAAGATTATATACATTATAAGATGAGTAAAAAAAAATCTTTGGATGAATTATTAAAATGGAATTATTTTCATTAATTCAGCCTACATATTATTTTAACTAATTATTAAATGAAATGGCCAACCTCATAAGTTTGATAAGATCTAAAATGAGTCCATTACTAAGGAGAAAATTGAATCAAGACATTAACATGGTCTTTTCAACAAATTTACAAATTAATTTTAAATATAAATTATGTGAATTTATATATATATATAGATACACACACAACTTTTTATTTATAATTTGAAATTAGAGATTTAAATTTAGATAAACAAGAGATAAGTAGCAACATTGCAATTAACATTCAAATATGGTAGCCATAATAGGTTAGATCATAACTAAAGAGATAAAACACACTTAAAGTTCAGTTAAACACTCCTACAATTCTTCCTAACAACACCTTGAAGGCCAGTGAGAGGACTAATGCTTCCCATCTTAATCATGGATTTTGCAAATTGGTCGAAGAACATCCCTTCGTCCTCGGCGTATTTCTTTACCAAGTCCATAGTTTCCCCTACGTTCCCCGTGTAGAGAACTTCATCAGAAGTGAGAAGCCCTTTGCCCCACAGAATGAGCTTAAAGTAGGCATTGTCAAAGCTTGCAGGAGATGCAAAGTCCAACGGAGATAGGTTATTGTCACCACCTGATGTTGGACACACAGACTTCAATCCGGCGTAGTAGGTTTTATCAAGGGTTTGGTCAGGTTGGTTGTTTCCATTCTGGTTGTATAGCCTCTGCTTGAAGGTCGTGCACCTCGCAACCCCAATTGTATGTCCTCCTTCAAGTGATGATCATCCATGTTCAAGTTGATGAATATGGTTCATGGAAAGTTTACACGAAAGGAATAGTTTAAACTAACCAGAGAGTGCGACAAGGTCGGTTTCGTCGAGACCTTGACGGTTGAAAAGCGTTATCAGGTTTTGGATGGTGGAGTTTGGCGGTGGAATATTGCTGTTTGCGGTAGCGATACTCGCCGTCTGTGAGTCTCTTCTTCCTAATGGGAGGATCCAATTTGGGCCACCAGACTGTATATATATGTGTGTGTGTGTGTGTGTGCATGACCAGCATTAGTACAAGAGCTCAAAAGTGTAAAAATGGCGTATGTATGTAGCTCACCAGGAGAGTGGAGTCACGAGCTGCTAGAGCTAGAACGTCTGCACAAGAAACAGTTTCTGGGCATGCTTCTTCTAACTTAGACTTAATCTCATCGATTACTTCAAATCCTCTCAGAGAGTTCTTGTTCGGTAGTGCATTCTTTTCACTCACTACTGTTGCACTATCATCCAATAACACTGATGCATCGCAGCCCTGTAGAGAGTGCAGTGCACATTGGTGAAACAAACCTAAAACTCATAAAAATATGGACGAGGAATATTAGTTTAAACCTGCACAAAGCAGTCATGGAAATGAAGCCTGAGCAAAGATGCAGCAACTCTTGGATCCTTGACAATAGCTTGTTTGAGCACTGACATGACAATGTCATCAACCTGAGGGCAGGAGAACTGATAAAATTCAGGAAACAGAACAGAAACTGCACCACCAAAAGGTCCATTGTAACCACCCCAGCCAAAGAATCCAGGGTGAGCTAGGGAGATTGTGAATGAGAGGACAAGCACAATATTGGCAATGAAACTAGGAGCAATGTTCTTGGAAAACGCCATTTGTTGATAGGATAGGAGCAACTGAGGCAGGCACTTCAGGTATATTATATATGCACCAGAAAAGATTCAAAACCAACCACTCTGCTCGCCAGAAACCTTCTAAGCATCCAATACAGATTAGTTATGACCATGTCTTCTTGCTTTTTGCCACTTCAGGCGTACAAACAGTGTACACATGCACGAGCCATGTGGATGTTTGTTGAATTTGGTTGCTATGAGTGTTTCAGGTACTACCTGCTCCAAGGATCCATCTGTACACTTCAAGTTAGAGTTGTCTGATTCAATCTAACTTGAACTCAAGTATTCAAATCCGGTTTCCGCCTATCGTCATCCCTACCCCAACTTATTCTCGTGATAAATTTGAAAAATATTTACATTTTGCTAAAGAAATTACATCAATGTTTGATCCCGCCAGTAAAACCGAAATAGCTAAAATGGTACTTCACATTCGCTTTTACTTATAGAGGATATATTAACCTTGTCAAGACAAATTAACAGAACATTGTCTCGTGTCACTAAAAGCTTGGGATAAAAATTGGACAAATTAAATATTTAGCTAATTGAAATGTTCCACCTAATCAGAGCAATTCAGCAACAACCCCATTACGAGAACAGCTTTCCACCAGAGCATTTCATATAGAAAATGGTTACGTACTGCCTGCGAATTCGTAAGCTTGAAGAGTCAAATACCAAACTCATCCAATGATCAAGACAAACTTACATAGATGTTTCTTGTCATGATCGAATAAGCCTCTCCAGAAATCAATCTTTAACAAGCTGAACCTAACAAGAAGGGAACTAATTATCATATATTCTATAAATCATATTCCATAAATTGTCTTCCAACAAAATTTCTAGAAAGATATGAAAGACTACAAATTCGTTTAACCATAATATGATGGCAATCAGATCTATCACGCTTTGGATAATGCACAAAACTTGGTATATTTTGTACAAAAAGCCTTAAAACATATGTACAACTACATGATAAGCTCCCATCGACCTCCTCTCCTTCTCTCTCAATACAAAGCTTCCGGATGAATAGTTTATTGGCTTGTTAGGTACTGTACAAATAAATGAGAAATGGCGCAGCAGGGTATGGCTTTAGAGAATTGTTCATGGAAGCTGAGTGTTAAGATTTACACAGCTGCCTCAAAGGAGTCAGCAGCCTTGCAAAGCGAAGGGGGACATGAGCTCTGACCACCGTCCCATTCGCCATGTATTCCTGCTCAAAATGACAAAACCAATGGAAAACTTGTGGTCAAAAATCGGGTTTCTCTCTCGAATATAAGGAGAAAGTAAACAACGTACAATAATACTCACAGTTTTATCTACCACTCCAACCTTATGTATGGTGCTGAGAAGCTCTCCTTTGTCAAATGGGATCAAAGCTTCCACCCATACCATAGACTCCTGTATACAGCAGTACGAAGTAATCATCAATAAATAAAAGGTATATGCTTGAAAAAGTGGAAATGTCGATGCCAACTGAAAACCTTCAATTTTTCCTGAACTGCATTGCAGAATTCTTGTAAGCCATCACCAGTCAAAGCAGATACACAAACTGTATCTCCTCTTCTCTCAGCCTCCAGCTTCAAGTTTTGAGGATCACTAACCCTATCAACCTGCCATCGAATAGCAGCAGCCACGCATCAAAACAATAGCAAGTCAGCAAAAGTACACAATTTAAAACTTGTTTCAAGCAGTAAATCCTTATGATTACCCTAAAGCTCAACTTCACAGGTGGGTAATTGTTAACCCATATGGTATTTAAAGTTCAGATTAATGTTGCGAACTACTTATTGTCAACAACAAAAAGATACTTCTAAAACCTAAGACAGCTAGTATATATATTAAAAATGAATGAAAGGAGCCTATAGAGAATGGTACACTCAAAAGGTACAGATCAATGATATCATGCCTTGTTCCAAACCATCATTTTTGGAATTGACGACACATCTAGCTCCACGAGAACTTTGTCCACTGCATCTATCTGTTGCTGTGCCAGTGGATGGCTGAACATAATAATGCAGAGATATAAGATAGCCAACAAACATCTTGAGTAATATCTTCAAATGATGATAATAATATACCTGATGTCTACCACATGCACCAGAAGTGATGACTCGGTTATTTCCTCTAATGTGGCTCTAAACGCAGCAACCTGCGCAAAACACTCAGAATTGAAACAAAATTTGCAGTACTTTATCCCAGTATCAACTTTTACAGGTTAATTTCCATTCTGAACCTCAGGAATATGAGTAATTCAGTAACCCAGTGCATTAAAAAATGACATGAAAGGTGAACATGGAAATTCACATCCAAGTTGTAGGGTCCTCACCAGTGTAGTTGGCAACTTTTGAATAAAGCCAACAGTATCTGTGAGAAGAAATTCGCTCCCATTCTTCATCTAGAAACATAACAATAATTGTAATGTTACCACTAGCTTTAGCATGCAAACTCGTGAAAGAAATATTTTGAAGCATAAATTATTCACCGGTAAAATGACCATGAAAAATCTAATGACTAGCTTACCAAGACAAAAGTATAAAATGTATCTGCTATAAAATGAAGAAAGACATCTAATAAGGCCAATAAGCTAAGGAGTTAGGTCTGCAAGTGCACAACTAAGCATAAATGTGTTCTTGAGCACATTATCATGAGTCTTTTCAATAATTTCTCTTTGTCGAATTTTTCTAATCTAATGGACTAACCTGAACTCTTCTTGTAGTTGGATCAAGGGTTGCAAATAACTGATCCTCAGCAAGAACATCAGCTCCAGTCAATTGGTTTAAAAGTGTACTCTTTCCAGCATTTGTGTAACCAACCTAAAAATTGGGGTATACATCGGCATACCTCAACCTCAATAACCAGAAATTTATTGAGCAGATAATAGAATAAAAGTTTTCCACTTACCAAGGATACAACAGGAACAGGTACAGAGACACGCCTGTTACGATACTGCTTCCTGTGCTTTCTGACAGATTCTAACTCTTTTTTCAAGATACCAATCTAGAAAGACGAACGAGTTGGAAATTCCAGTTAAATTTAAATTTCAATAATGAACTAGTCAAGGCTAGAAAATGAACAAGAAGCCCATAAAACATAGAATAGAGAAGTTCCTGAAGGAGATTAATCACCTTAACTATTAAAAGTTGCAAAAGAAATAGAGATCATTTGCATAGAAATTTTCATTTGTAAAGTGTACATACTTGCGTACGTAAGATACGCTTGTCAACTTCAATTTGCTTCTCACCCATACCCTTCACCTGTCCTCCTGCTTGGCGTTCAAGGTGAGTCCACATTTTGGTTAGTCGAGGCAACTGGTACTCCATTTGTGCTAATGCAACCTAAAACTATTAATAATCATCAGCATTATAGACCATCTTTTGCCAAATAGTTATTATTACACCCAACAATAGCATTCAAGCTCTGAATCAAACTTGAATAACTTGACCTATAAAGTATTAATATGTCCAATTAGCTATACCAAACAACAAATATAAACGCAAAAGTGCTGCAGTGGCATTCTTTAACGTATAGAACAGAAAATAAGCGACATACAAACATAACTATCTTGCCTGTAATGATGCCTCATGGGTGGCAGCTCGCTGGTTAAAAATATCAAGGATAAGAGCAGTTCTATCACAAACTCTCACATCCCCACCAAAAATCTTTTCCAAATTACGCAATTGCCTAAGCACATCATCACATACCAAAAACCAATCAAAATGAGCAATAATGAGAAAGAAGCAAAAATTGGATTGAAAGTTACCCAGCAGAAAGCTCATCATCAAAAATGACAGTTTCAACACCAAGCGCATGTATTGCACTCTTAATTTCAGCAACCTTGCCAGACCCAAAATACGTTCTAGGGTTTGGAGAATTCAATCTGCAAAAACAACCAAAAAAAATGATTAACCACTAGTCTAAATTATACTAAAAAGACTAGAACAAGAACATGTACATGATACTCACTTTTGATAAGTAGAACCAACAACCAATAGTCCAGCAGTATCAGCGAGCTGAGACAATTCCTTGAGCGACTCCTCAATTCCAAAACCAACCTCATTCTCCGTTCCACCTTTGCGCTCAACACCCACTAGGTACGCTTTCTCTTCCAAAACCTCTCTTCCATTTCGAAGCTTGTAACGGCTCTCGAACCTTCTATCTTCTTCTACTGGAATCTTCTTTGTCTTCTTCTTATCAACAGAGCCTGCCGCTCCATTGACGAGTTCGTGGAGGTGCTCTTGCTTTTCATCCTTGGTCTCGATTACCTGTAAGTCATCGTCTTGGGAGGACACAACTTCAAGGCCTTCCGGGAGAACTCCAAGCCTGGTTTTGTTGTCGGCAACGGAGACCTTGGGTAATTTGAGAGTTTGCGTCCATGAAAGATAAGGCTTGTAAAGAGTTGAAGCGATTGAGAATCGAGGAAGAGAACAAGAAGAGCACCATAACATCGTCACTCTTCTTTGGTTCTTTCACAGTCCACTCCAATCCCTTCAGCTTATTTTAGCATTCTGGAGATATGGAAAATATCAGATAATACTACGTCGTGTGAGGGATCTTTAATAACCAACGAGTCTTCACCACGTGGAACATCCCGATTAGATCCTTTTTGTTGTGAATATCCGACCCGGTACCCCAGAGATTGACCCAATCGATTTGAGTTACCTTGTCCGTACAAACTCTCGAACATACACTAATCGGCCACTGAGCACAAACTCGCGGGATTGCTGATACGACTAGTACCTTCAATGGCGATAGCCATTTCGTGGCGGTCTAAACTTGCCAACTACCACTTACCTTCGCAAACCAAGTTTATGCCTTTTGTAAACCCAATTTCTGTTTCACCTAGACTATGCTTCTCTTCCAACTCTCAAGTTTCCCCAGAATTCCCCGTACTGATTTCTGAACAATCGTCCAAGCGTGTAAGCTTAAGCTTCCTCTTCTATTTTATTTACAAGATTACTTCTTTAATGCTCAGTACAATTTCATTTGCTTCGACCCATCTGGGTTTGCTTGGTATTTATTCGTTGTTTACTTGTATTTACTGTTTCAGATTGTTCTTGCAGGGTGTACTGAAACCTGGGTTGTACTTAGTAGGAACCCCAATTGGAAATCTTGAAGATATTACTTTCAGGTATCGACCTCCCCTCAGTCCCTCACCTTCAATTAGAAAATTCACAATGTATATAACCCGTTAAGTTAGCTATAGAATGAAAGGAACAGAGAGAGTCGTATCTGAGTGCATGGGGACTGTGTCTTTGTTCTGGTTTTTCTGTGGCTGTTACAATTTGGGATTTCGAGGTAAGGGTGGTAGTTGGTCATTTTGGTGATCGCACAACTTGTTTTGTAACTGTGAATTTCCCTCGTGTAGGGCTCTACGAGTCTTAAAATCTGCTGACGTGATACTTTCAGAAGATACAAGGCATTCGGGGAAGTTGCTCCAGTACTATAACATTAGAACCCCACTTGTGAGTTTGTTGAAAGCTTTTTAGTTTTGAATCTTTTGTTCAACTTTTTTTTTTCCCAATGAGTTTTGATCCATTCTAATGGTGTGATTTAGATTTTCAGCTGAGTTATCACAAGTTCAACGAATCTCAAAGAGAACAAACAGTTTTAAAGAGGTTAAAACAGGGTGAGATTGTCGCACTTGTCAGTGATGCAGGCACACCCGGCATTAGTGATCCTGGTGCAGAACTGGTAAGTATGTTCTTTTTTCGCTTTGGAGGAAAAAGGAGAAACTATATGAAAACATGTATTGAGGTCCTTGTAGATGTATTGTTTAAGTTGGTTATGATTTATGTGTCTTGAACATAGGCAAAGTTATGTGTGGCTGAACATATTCCTGTCATTCCTATACCTGGGCCATGCGCGGTAGTAGCAGCTCTTTCTGCCTCAGGCTTGGCCACCGATGAGTTCACATTTGGTAAATACTTGTGTTGGCGTTAGTCAACAATGTCATGTTGGTCCTAATTCATAATAATACTGCAGTTGGATTTCTTCCAAAGCATGCTGGACCCAGGAGAGAGAGGTTGACCGCCTCTGCAAGTGAACAAAGAACCCAAATATTCTATGTTCCTCCTCATAAGCTTTCTCAATTCCTTGAAGAAACCTCATCAGTATTTGGTGACTCGAGGTAAATAGCATTTTTGTTGTTTGATGGACAACACTGATACATGTCTACTCATTATGGTGAAAATGGAGAATATAGATTAAAGCGTACTAGCAGTGATTCGCCTCATATAATAGAACATATATTGGAGGAATAACTCTATCTGCTGTCAGATGAATCAGTATCTTTAAGCGTCTGGTCCAACTGGTCGTAAATCTAGTAAAATTGCTTTTGCACGTTAAAATAGTCATTCACTGCCGTCTTTTCAAAAATGGTGAGAGACCTTATGTCAGGAAGTGACAGTTTATTTGAATGCTTTGCAGGCCTTGTGTGATGGCTCGGGAGATAACAAAAGTGCACGAAGAGGTAGTTTCCTGGTGTTCTTTCTACTCTTTTACTCCTAACAATGTTAAAACTGGGATAACGTTTTAATAAAGAGACAAGAATTTGGTCAAGCATACATCTTTTCTGGCTGATGAACATTTTATTTATACTAACAAGTTTTGGCGGGGTACTCTCGGAGAAGCAAAAGAAGCATTTTCAAATCACCAACCAAAGGGAGAGATTACAATGTTAATTGAAGGCAAAGCAGACACTGTAGTTGAAACTCCATCAGAGAGTCAGCTCGAGCACAAACTGGGAGACCTGATTTCTAGTGGGCATAGTTTATCAATGGTAACACTTTCTTTCATAAGTGTTCATTAACATTGCATGGATGATTATATGGCTTTAATCATGCTAAATGCTTCGGATTTTGTTTGTGAGAATTCAACTGGTTTCAATCTCTTTAGAGACATCTGATTTGAAAATGAGAGTCGCATGACAACCATAGTTAACAATACAAACCTTCTACTTCTGCAAACCTACTCTTAGTATGTTTTCCGGTAGCATTAACCATATCTTTCACATTTGAACCATACTAGTTTATACTTCAAGATTTGAGGGAGGGATTAAACCCCGGCTTGCATAATTGTTTTTTCAGGCAGTCAAATTGGTTGCCGATGAAACATCGGTGAGGAGAAAGACATTATATTCACTCGCACTGATGAAATTTGGGAAGCAACTCAAAGCAGAGGATAATTCATGATGATCTTTACCCCAGATAATGTTTTAGCTCAACCCCTGCCGCAAACACATCACCACCCCCCCTCTTGATATATTATGCTATGTTACTCTTTTCTTGGACTGCAAACAAATATAGGCTAAACCAATTATCAGTTTTCTGTTCTATAGACAGTCTTTTCTAACACTGGACTAAGCACCAAGTCCTCTGTTTCTGAACCCAGAAGAATAGGAGCACTTTAAGTTCACATTTTATAGTGATTAAGTACATATTATGGATGAATGAGAAGGATTGAAGCATTGGGCATTAAGCATTAGGCACGAAGATCTTGTACCAAACTCAAGAGGAATTTGCACCTCAATATGAGATCCAAGTGGTTTTACAATACATATGAATGGAGTTTTATTAGTGACGAGTATTACTGATATCTTGGAAAGTCCTTACTCTGTCCAAGAGGATCGAGGTCAGACGACAATCAACTGAACAACTTGAAAAGAGAAGGCTTTGGTGGTCTGTAATTTCCTAGCCAATGTTGCATATGGACGCCAATAGCATCCAAATAAGCTCCACACCTTCCATGGAAGCCCATCACGTTGCCCCCCGTCGTTGTTGAAGTGAAAAATGTCCCAATTTCTTCACCGAATGGCCCGTACTTTCCTCGACTAGTGTAAAATGTTAGCGACCTCACAACTTTTGACCTGTCATCTCGACTTGTTGGACCATAATATCCTGATATGCATGTGAGTACTTCACGAGGGTACTCCAGTTTCATCTACAAGATTCACATTCTTATGTCATCGAAAAATAACAGACATGGTGGAATTTCAAATTTTTGATTTTTTCGTAAAACATTTATTACCATTCTCCTGGAAAAGGGTCATAATGTCTTGAATTTTAAGCTATCTTGATGAGATATTGGTTACTTACCCTGTGTGTGGCTGTTCCTCCTATGCTTCCATGTTTAACAGGCCAGACGGATTGTCCATTTCTATCGTATTCAATCTGCATTGAACAAATAGCTTCCGATGTTCTTGTTACAAATATCTGTTTAATCCCAGAGAACACTCCATCATCCCATTGTCTTCCTCCATCTCCACCCCATGGACCTGGTCCACATGGAACTGGTTCTTTGATCACTCCACATGCAACCTCTTCAATCTGTCCTCGTTTTGCTACTACTAGCTTGTTACACCACGGAGAGTTATCTATTTCTGCAACATCTGCTTCAGTTCGAGTGATTGCATCAGAAAGATAATGCCTTGCTGGTTTTACATTTCCGTCCATCAAATGTACACCTATAGCATCCAAGAAAAGTACCCTCTCTTCCATGGAATCCAACAATTTTCCCTTCGTTCATATTGGTGGTGAAAGCGGGTCCTTGTTCGTCCCCAAAAGGACCATGCTTCCCTTTGTTGGTGTAGAAAGTGAGGGACTTGATTATACGAGGCCCCATGTACATTAAAGGCGAGTATGTTCCACTTATGTGTGTTAGTACCTCGTAAGGATAGTCGAATATTATCTGCAAGAAATTCAACAAATGCAGATTTGAGTCAGTTGTTCATGTTCTGAAATGGGTAGGAGAAAGCATTTTGTTGAATCATAGTATGATTAATTCAGAGCATTATGCATCTTTAACAATATGCCATGACTAAGTTTGTTAGCAATGTTTGCACTTCTCCTAGTGATCACCCCAATAGTACCTAAGCCCATCAAAACTTATGTTCGTAGGAGAGAGAATATGTAAGAGGAATATAGCTGTACTGGAAGAGTAGGGAGGTATGTTTATCTGAATTGTGAAGGATTGTCTAGGCCTAGATATTGATTCCAGGAGGGGGGCTAGCTCCAATTGTCACTCTTACATATGTAAATAATACAATCTCTATAATATTACCTATCAAGTGGTGCTTTCATTGAGAGGATGTAGAAGGGTAGAGATTGTATGCAAACTCGACCGGAATCAAGAGGCTCGGCAATAGAA
>JAOQMP010000002.1:1361771-1383185 GCA_027563575.1 Erythroxylum pedicellare
TACTTATTTAAAACAAACGTTATGAATACCATTAGTCAAGAAATACAGAATATAAAAGAACAATATATTCATTTAGATCATTATCTTTCTGAATTAATACAAAAACAATCTACATTATTACAACTAGTAACTGCATTATTAAATGAAAATAAATCACAAAAACAACAAATCAAACAACTCGAAAATCAAATCAGATCCTGTTTTCACGTGGTATCATGAAACTTCTATTCGAATAGATCAATGTAATGGACATATTCGGATTAATCTTATTGATCAAGAACAAATCTTTAAACAATTACAAAAAAGACCCTTCAATAAACGAATCAAGATTAGATATATACATTTATCAACTATTCAGATATTTCATCTTCTATTCCTCCTTTAACTAGATCTCAATCTTTAACAATCGAACGACCTCTACGAATCGATACACCTGCACATTCTGATATACAAATAACAAATCCTATCATAGCCAGCTCTTCTTCAATTGAAACAACTACAAAAATTGATAAACTTCAACAACAAATATCTGAATTAACTACTTATTTAAAACAAACGTTATGAATACCATTAGTCAAGAAATACAGAATATAAAAGAACAATATATTCATTTAGAACATTATCTTTCCGAATTAATACAAAAACAATCTACATTATTACAACTAGTAACTACATTACTAAATGAAAATAAATCACAAAAACAACAAATAGAACAACTCGAAAATCAAATCAAATCTTGGTCACTCTTATATATATATATATATATATATATATTATAAAAGGAAGATAAACATTACAAATTACATGATAATTCTAGGATGACAGACCTCCGACTCATCCTCTACGAGGATAGGTATGCATCTCTTAGGTGAGTGCTAAAAAATAGTGATCCCTAAGGAGAACTGATCTGCAAAATTTGCAAGTCAGTCTGCACTTCTATTGCCTTATCGACAAATATGCCTAATTACTACAACCTAATTACGGGAAAGCAATTCATGAATACCCAACACTAAAGGGTTTAAGGAAGTAGCCCGTCCTGGATGAGAAGAGAGCATATCGGTCACAGTGCGTGCATCCACTTCTAAGACTATATGGCGATACCCCAAGGACCATGCTAGCTTAAGGCCCGAATGGATATTATCATTATCATTATGATAGTTAGTTAAAATCAATGAATGATTACCATTACTATTGATAGTAGTTGGTTTGTTAAAAATTGAGAAATAAAAATTAATAATATTTTAATTAATTAATTAATTATAATATATTAATCAACTAAAATAATGTAATTAATTAATTACATTATTTTAATTAACGAATGAATTATATTTTAATTAATCATATTGTAATAAATAAATAAATAATAATATTAGTTAAAAATACTAAACCAGAAAAAATTAAGGATTACTTTAGATCATAAGGTAGGAATAAAAAATAGTGGCAAAGCTACTACGTATATTGAAGAACAAAAGATATTGAAAGAATGACTCTCATTTCTTTCGTAATGGAGAGGAATGGAGTAATGTTAAAAAATTAGGAATGAAAATATAAGTTATCCAATTATACCCTCTTACTAAGCTTTATTTTTTATTCCATACCATTCCTCTCTCCTTATATCCACTAAACAAGCACACCTTAAAAGGTCCAACAGGATTAGATTATCGATTAAAAAGTAGATAAAATTTAAAAATTAGAAATAAAATTAAAAGAAATTGTCCTTAATTTAAAATTGAATTAAAAATAAGACTATTAAATAAAAATTAATTAGTTTATTTTAGTTTATAAAAATTGATTAATTTACGAATGTCGATAAATTAATTAATAAACTGATTGATTTTTAATTACAAGAGTTTTTAAAATAAATCGAATTATAAAGTTAAAAATTGAACAAAAAAATTGCCTCATGGAAATTTCCTACCGATAACGTCCCCAATGTACATGGCTTCCTAATTTACGAGGACCTTTTTATGTTTTTATAAAAGAATTATTTCTAATTTTTTATGGCTGAAACACGTGACATTATGATCACAAAGAATATCTACGATAAGCCAATCCTGTTTTTATATTAACAAAACCTTAAGTGGCCTGAAAACGGGCAGCGTGTGGTGCGGGACTATATTGTGTGGATTAAGTTAGCGAGAATCGCGGAGAGCTGCGTGATGCCACACCCCGGGCTACTTGCTGGCACTCTCGTTGGTTGGACCACACCGGCTAAGGATTGGGTCAAACTAAACTCCGATGGATCTGTTTTGCAAAGGAAAGATCTTGCTATCGCCGGGGGCCTTTTTCGTGATTGGCAAGGAAGGTGGTGTGACGGCTTCTTACACCATACCGGGAGGGGCTCGCATACTACCGCGAAACTTTGGGGAGTTTACTCGGGTCTGACCCAGGTGTGGGCTCTCTGCTACAGACGTCTTATTGTCGAAACAAATTCCCTCGAGGTGATTAACATCCTCTCTTCTTCTAGGACGGTTTTCACTGATGATCCTTTTTTGGTGGCAGGTACATGCAGACTTTTGCAACGAGACTGGGAAGTGCATCTCCAGCATGTGTATCGTGAAGGGAACCAGTGCGCTGATCGGCTGGCGTCCCTCGCAGTGACTGTTAGTTCGGGTTTGTATATCCTGCAGGAGCCCCCGGTGACCATCCAAAAGCAACTTCACCGTGACCAGTGTGGCGCCTTATACCGACGAGCCCTTCACTAATTAGGGATTGTTTGTTTGTGTAGTTTTTTTTTTCCGGTTTTCCTTTTGTAGTAAAAAAAAAACAAAACAAAACCTTAGACAGTAAATAATTATTATTATTAGCAAGTTGATCTCTTCATACTCTGTTTTATTGTAAGAATTTGGACCAAATGTGATAAAATGACATTAGCAAGCGGCAGACAGTATTAAAACGTCGGGCATATCGATGTGTAAAGTACAAGCAAGCTTTTTAACTCTTTTTTATTTATTTAAATGTTGGAAAATAAGGAAACTTAGGGCTAAAGACAAATAATAGGTGCAGAGTCGAAAGTTCAGATCGAGACCAATGAAAGAGGAAAGCTGATTAATTAAGCTTTAATCACTCTCAAACTTTTGTATTAATAAGCTAAGGACTGTTGAACAGTCATCTTCATGAGTGTTTCGCATTGTTTTACGTACTAACGCTCGCGTTGGTGTTGGAAGAAGCAATGTGGAACTGCGACGCGTAAGTGTTCGAAGAACCTTCACTCACCGGAGGTTCGTTCAGAAATGCCCAGTTGCTTCTGGTCCACCTGAACATCAATCAAATCACCGAAAGTAACACCATATAAGTACATACATACATAACCTTGGACCAGACCGGATCAGACCAGTGTCTGCAGAAACGTTGATATGTTAGATATTATTACCAGGCATCTTTTTTCTTCATTAGTTTCTCCTCTTCCATGCCCATGAGACCCTCTCTTGTCTTGGACGCAGGTGTAGAGACTGATCTCTGAATCCTAATCTCGTTTTCCTCATCTGGGTTATCTTGTTTCTGGTGCATCATCACATCAGCATGACTGCTTGTGCTTGATGATCTAGAAGTAGGTTTGAGATGATCTTCTTCTTCGTGTGTTTTCTTCTTCAGGTTCCAATAAGCATCAATCTGTCCTCTGGTAAACGACCAGTTCTTCTTGTATTTTGCTGCCAAGAGGTGGAAGTTGCACTCCTTCAGAAACAAGTACTAAAGAGAAAAAACAAAACAAAACAAAACTCGTTGGTTATTGAGAGATGAAGTACTTGAACCTGACTTAGGGTCTTTGACTGGTGAGTCCCAACCCGCCATTAGAGAACCCATTTTTGTTGAATTACTCGATACCAAGTTGATGGAACAAGAGAACAAATCATGTTCAACTGTATATATATCCAAAGAACTTCTATTGTTGATTGCGATGTTGGGTCTTATCTATCTCTTGTTCTTATCTCGTGCCAACCTGGTATAGCCCACGGAATCGTGGCAAGTGAAGTCTGGTGGCATGGCGGTTTAGAGCAAGTGAACATGATCAAATGACATTGTAATGAGCCCGCTTGACTTCAGGAAGGTTCAGCTAGGACTTGGACCTGACACGAACTTCTGTGTTTTGGGTTAGGCTTAGTGTCGATATAACTTGGGTCCAATGTAAGACGCACGCTTCAAAGAACAACCACCTGTCAGGAGTAGACATCACAAGCGAGGTCTATTTTTTAATTAATTTAAAATTTAATTATGTCACAGTAAAATTTACTTTTTATTAAAATATATCAGTTTACTTTTGATCAAAACCGCCAATTATTACACCAACTTCACGAGCACTTGATAGCGCCTGCGGGAAAGTCTTTATAAGTACTCTTTTGCGACCAAAGAAACATAAGTTTTCTTCTTCTTTTCTTCGCCAACCATCATGACCAAAGTTGGACATGGCTGCTTTATGGCTAGCTGTATCTTTTCAGATTCTTCCATTGATTGTATATTTGCTTGCTTTGTAATACTTATTATAAGCTTTATTACATACATCCAATCTATAAGAAAGAATTAAATATGAAGGTAATGTAAAATACTTAAATTTCGGTTCCATCTTTAATTATAATATCGATTCCGAGCTCTAAACGTTTTCGAATCTCCCGAGACCTTTAATAAAAAGTGCTCACCGAGACATGGACTAAATCTTTCTATAGTTTCTTCAAAATACGAGTTTTCTTAACGAGTCAGAGAAATATACACTCATGAATGTTATGAATAATTACAGGAGACTTAACTTTTATATAACTTTCATATCAAATTTCTCCATTACAAGGTCGTTATAGACCCGATCTATACTAATTGAGATCTATTTTTCACTCAAACTTCGACCTATTAATTTAGATTATTTATTGAGTCACTTTATTATCTTTATTTAAATTAAATTGCGCAACTTAGCCGATAATTTATTTAAAAACAAAAAATATAATTAATGTTGTTCAATTCTATGAAATAAAGACAAAGTTGTCCCTAAAGACAAAAAAGTTTAATATGCTTCACATTCAAAAGAAGGCAATCATGCCAATAGCCCTATTTCATTCGAGATCGAATCCTTTATCTAAAATAACTTTGTCCAATCTTGTTTTAATACTTAAAATAACGTCATTTTGACCAATTTGACGTAAGTTTAGAGTCCTAACCGGAACGAAACGGTGTCATTTTAAGTAATTAGGCATAATTATTTTTGACAAATAATCCGTACATATTTAATTCATACCAAGCATTATTTTGAAACTCGGACCGGATTGGCAGCTCGATCGGTGATCAGTCGGTTATTGGGTCCGGGTGACCCATAAAAATCAATTTATAAAGAATCAGTAAAAACCGGTCAATTGATCTGTCGAACCGGTCTGATTTGATCACATATTCAATAAATTTTTTATTATTTTTATTTTTTAAATATTTTTAAATATTATTTAGTATATTTTTCTATTTTTAATATAACTAATATTATATATAATTAAATATAATTATTACATAATTATAACGTATTTAACCGGTAATTGAAGCGATAGAATTGGTGCTCAATAAAACCTTTGGTTCAATGACCGGGCATAGAGTTGCTGATGTCAATCAAAGCCTGAAACTTTCTTGAGATAATAACCAACAGCGACAGCTATTAGCATGGCTTCTCAATCTTATCCACGTCTAGTTTTGCCGAATGTCCTTGTGTTTTGTCGAGCTGTTACTATTCCCTCTTAAACACGTCCAAACCATAACGGCTCCATTTCACAGTAACCCTCCTGCACTCTCGGACCCAATTCAGACACACCTCATCTTCCACTAAGTATCTAACACACACACTTCATCACTTTGGTTGCGTGTGTTTGTGGTCATTCCAAGATTGGAGCTACGGGGATGTTTTGTTATGATCATAAAAAGTAGTTTCATACCTAAATCAAACAGATACCCCTTCTTTTTTCCTCTTATTGCACGACAGAAGAAGACATCAACCTAACGTTGCCATTGTTGAGGTCTGAGTTGATGCGAGTTGTCTTGGCTAAAATAGCAGCTAGTCGTTGTTATTGTGAAGAACTGGTTATCTTTTAATGGAGGCTCAAAAGGGTTATGCATTTCTTCTTCGTCGATAGCGAAATGTTGGCGATAGTATACCTACCACCTCATGCACTAGACCCCTCCCCCACTAACCTACAGGTGTTTACAGTTAGTTCATGGTACTGATTAGATTAATCAGATCGTGCAAAATCTTTTTGCATGGAAGAATGCTACCACAAAGTTGTGTGTTTCTAACTGTTGATTATATCATGATTGTCTGCTCGAATCAATCACACCTCTCACAGTGGATTCAAACCCTTTTATTTATATCTGATAAAAGGGTTTGAATCTAATTTAAAATTAACACAAACCAATTTTTAATATTTGATTCAAATTAGATTTTGAATAGAAAATTAGATCATTGTTACAACTCTGACCTTAAAAATACTCTCCATTACTTATAGTAATGTTTAGTCTGAATTGACTGGAGAAAGCAAATGGTTAGTGAAAATGTATAGATGGGGTTGCACGTGTGAGTGTAAGAATTGTTGCTAACCTCTCTGACAAGGACTCGCTGGTCAGAAATGGTGTTCGGGTCCCTCATCACATGGTCAAAAGCTCATTTCAAAGTCTCCAAGCTCAGGATTTTTACCTTACAATTTACGCCAATCTCTCTTTTTTTCTTTTTAATTTATGTTCCTGTCTTGATGTGTTGTTTGACAGGGACAATGAACCTCTAGGTCCATCGTCTACATGGATCCTTTTTATTACTTCCACCTTCTTCTTTGTCTCTCTGTCTGTCTTTGCTGCTTCAGCTACTGTATCGGGATTCTTCCTGAAACAAAAAAGACTGTGTCATCGAGTTGTTTATTTGTCCTCTCTTCCCTGTTTCTTAGGAAGAAGAAGAAGATTCCTGTGACTCGAAACTCCATTTTCTTACAAGGTCGTATCGTATCACTCGGTTTGATCCAGAAGGTGTCCTCTTGTAGATGGAGGAGGGAGATGAGATCATTAGCTGCAATGTTCTCCTCACATCTCAAAACATATTTTCTTCCTTATTTCAGGTTAAGTGTTTATAAGAAATAAACATTTTTTAATATCTTATTTTAATTATTAATTTTTTTATGTTCAACAGATATTTAATAAAATATATAATTAAAAAATCATTTCTCTTACAAACTTTAACGTAAAATCCAAACATAAAATGATTATCTTTCCCTTAGTAAATCACTAGGAAATTTCCAACCAAACTTTACAGACAGCATGCACTATGTACTTAAACGATGCTTCAGATGTTGCCTTCCTCAGAAAACCATGTACTATGTAATATGTAATCCAAACCGGTATTATTTAATCTTGTTCATAGAATATGATAAGAACCGGTTAATTAGAATAGAAGATCTAATCTTAGAGAAGAGGATTAGAACTTCTTATTCGTAATTTTAGAGTTTAGAAGTTTCCAAATGAGTGTATTTTTGAAAAGAATAGAATAATTTATTTGAAAATTTTAATAAAATTTTTTAGTTGATATAATTTAATATAGTTAGAGGGTATATAAGAAAAATAGATATAACATTAGAATGAAAATAACAAAACAATCAACCCTAGTTAGGGTTAAGAATAGATCTGATAGTACACAGTCTTACTTTTATATAATAGAGTGGTTGTGTTCGGTATAAAAATAGGTGAAAGATATAAAAGTTTTAAGTTTAAATTCAAATTTAAGATAATTTGTTAATTTTAAATATGTTTAATATGAATAAATAGTTAAATTTAAAATTTTTGATATTTTTAATTTAAATACAACAATAATAAGAAGAAGAAAAGTGCTTCTCTAAAGTAGGGATTATATTTATAAAAGATAAAATTTTAATATAATTTTGTTTATCAACTCCAATTTAGTTAATTTTGCATGAAAAGGGTCCATTCGACGTCACTTGACACATAAAGATTCGATCTTTGGACATGAAATGAGATAAAGTGGTGGAAACTGATAATGGGTTGGTTGAACTAACCATGAATGATATAGTGTCAGTGTGTTTGAACCTTCTGATAAATGAACCTTCAAAGTGTGTTAATGGAGTTTAGATAGAAGGAGGCCTGTAGTTTGAGAGGTGGTACACACACACTACACAGATGAGCCAAAAGAGACACTTTTCGGTGGAAGCCAATACACCGAATAACACCACAAAAAGTTAACGACAAAAGAAAAAGAAAAAGACAAACTAAAAATGGAAGTTAAATTTTTTAAGGCTTATTGTTATATTTTGATAAGAAGAGGGAAAGCTTGAAGCTTTTGGGATCCGAGAAAAGGCATTGTTGTGCGTGTGTGTGTGGTGGTGGGTGTGCAGAGAAAAAGTTAAAAGAAGAAGAGACTTTAAAAAAAGGGGCTAAAGCTCACGGCTTTGGCTCAGCTTGCGGTGGTTGTTTGCGGCGGCGGCGTTGGTGGTGGTGGCTGAGGTGTGAAGGAGCCTAGCGCTACCTACTGTCTTGGACCAACACAAAAAGCAATCTTCTGGGCATTATCGCCATTTTTGCTATTATCTATAACATCATCCACCGTTTATGTCTCTTTTCTTTTTACTTTCTCTCTTCTAAACAGCTTTCGTTTTGCCCGAGACTTTGGCCTCCTCTTATTTGATTTTTCTTCTTCTTCACGATCTCCGATTTCTTGGAAATTCTCTGGAAAACTTTGTACTTCCCAAAGAGACTGTCTCATCAATGGTGAATTCATGCACTGGCCTGTGTTAAGCTTCTTTTATTTCCACCTATGCGTAGATCCAAAAAGATAGTCGTCTTTTTCGTTCCAAGCTTGATTCTATAGATTGTTTGGTTGGCCCCGTAAAGGAAGTGGTTGATCAAGCTTGTTTGTTTCATAACATCCGAAATCTGCCTGAAGTTTTAAGCCAAACCCAAGTTTTGTTTTGAAAGGTACAATCTTGACATGAACGAAAATGCTTGTGTGTCCGTCTAGACTATATTCTGAGTCTCATTGCTTTCTGTTGTTTTCCTGTTTAATTCTGACTTGGCCTTGTTCCATTTTACGGTGCAGAATCGTTTGAAAATGCCATTCAAGAGCATAGTTCGTGAGCTGAAGGAGATAAGAGACGACATTAGCACCAGTTCGCTTGGTAAGTTTCATGGGAAGCGAGGAAGTCGGCGAGGTCGAGCTTATATAGCTCCGGAAGGTGGGTCTGAATGTGATTGCACCTCATGTGAATTGATCGAGAACCGAAGCCCATGGGCAAATTTGCCACCTGAGTTGCTTCACAACATAATCCAGAGGGTCGAGGCAAGTGAGACTTCTTGGCCAGGACGTAGAGATGTGGTTTCTTGTGCTTCGGTTTGTAAATCTTGGAGGGAGATCACAAAAGAAATTGTGAAGACTCCTGAGCAATGTGGCTGGCTTACTTTTCCCGTCTCACTCAAGCAGGTGCATGTTAATGTTGTGTCTTTGAACCAATTTGTGACCCTGTTTTTATCTTTTCTCTGTCTCTTATTGGTGTTTTGTTTAACCAAGTGCTTCAAAACTGATTATGTGTTGAACTTCTTGCTTAAGCCTGGTCCAAGAGATCCTCCTATTCAGTGCTTTATTAAGAGAGACAGAGCAACTTCCACTTATCAACTGTATCTTGGATTAAGCCCTGGTAAATGTTTTCTGCTGCTTTATCTTTAGATTACATACATGTTTTAAAGCATCATGCTGATGATTACATTAGCCCCGCATTCGAATTTGCAGTTTCCTTTAGATTTTGCAGTGATTTTATTGATTTTTTTGCTCAATTTCTTTTAAGTTTACTCTGTTTTGATGATGATTTAGTCTCTGATTACTGAAGGGTGCATGGTATATCATTCAGTTTTGATACATTATTTGGTGAGCAGGTATTTAGAATTTTAGGAAATTTGTAGATCTACAAGGGTATATGAGATTATTAGTCTGTTGGCACTAATCAAGATGTGATAATTGGTGATTTCGATTCATTCATTCTTCTTTTCCTTGCCTGTTCTGCCTTTAGACTCTCAAAGGCTTAATGATTCGTGTCCTTCTTCAGCTCTAACATTGTTTAATTTTGATTTGCAGCTCTTTCAGGTGATTTGAGCAAATTGTTACTGTCGGCGAAGAAGATAAGAAGGGCTATGTTAACAGACTTTAGAATATCCCTAGTTAATGGTGATTTCTGTAGAAATAGCAATACTTATGTTGGAAGTTTAAGGTATTGTTTTGAATTACTAGCGTCCTATCTTTGTATTAGAAGCCTTTTATCTTTTAGGAAATTAACTTGTTTAAGTCCAAGCAGGTCTAATTTCCTCGGAACCAAGTTCAACATCTATGATAGTCAGCCTCCACATAGTGGAATGCAATATCATAGTAAGCCAGTCCATGAATGCCATTCAGTGAAAGCTTCTCCTCAAGTGCAGCTGCCAAAGTACAGAGTGGCCAAGATATCATATGAGCTCAATGTCCTCCGCACGAGAGGACCACGGAGAATGCGTTGCACAATGCAATCTATTCCTGTTTCTGCAATTCAAGAAGGGGGGAGTGCTCCTACTCCGAGAGAATTGACAAATTGCCATGGCCAGCAATTTCTGTCGGTTTCAAATTCAAAAGCAAAGTGGCAAGTTGAAGAAAACAGTTCAACTAGCCTTGCTGAATCGCTTGATTCAATTCCGGGAAGAAGGGATCCACTGATTCTGAAAAATAAAGCTCCTAGATGGCATGAACAACTACAGTGTTGGTGCCTGAATTTTAAAGGACGCGTTACTGTGGCCTCTGTGAAAAACTTTCAGTTGGTGGCATCTGTGGAGCCTTCTCAAAATGTTTCTGCAGAAGAACAAGAAAAGGTGATTCTGCAGTTTGGAAAGATTGGGAAAGATATCTTTACAATGGACTATCGCTATCCTCTATCTGCCTTCCAAGCTTTTGCAATCTGCTTGAGTAGCTTTGACACTAAACCAGCTTGCGAATGACCTTTTCTTTGACCATCTTGTGTGACATTTTTCCTTGAAAATTTTGTTGTATATATTCTCTTCAAATGAAGCACTGGATTTATCGCATCTACTTGTTTCATCTAGCATAGTTTTATGCAATTGGCCGGCACGGTCTTTGTAAGTTGAAACAATCATACATCTGCAGAAATTCAATTCTGCTACAGCTTCTCTACTTATGTATCTTCTTAAGGAGATTTTTATTGCTGATTTCTCCATGTTAGTTGTAAAATTTTCAATTATGAACTTGTTCGTTGATTCTGAATGATAAATACTAAATCATAGTAATGAAAACATTTCATTAGCATAATATAAAAAGGATTATTCATGGAAACATGGCCTTTGTGGATGACAAAGCATCCTTATTGACACATCTGTGATCAGTAGGTATATTAGGTACAGGTGCATTGTTGTTAAGTAGATAGTTTTAATGAATTCAAATTCCACTTGAATCAGATAGTCCCTATGTCTTTCTCTTTTCCCTTCTCCCCATATTTGTAACGACAACCATGTTGTCGAGGTTTTTCAGGATTATCAGGGTCCGAGTCGCTGGATTCCAAGAGTAGCCTCTGCAAGCATCTTTGACTAACTGTTGGTTCATAGATGAGCTTCTCCGCAGGGGTGGTGGTGTGCTCAGCCTTAAGTGTCTCAAGTAGTTCTGGTTTTGTAATGTATTTGGTTATTTCTGCCAGGTTATGATTGAGGACAAGATGTATTCCTGGGTTGCTTTCATGTATTTCAGTTTGAGACACAATGGAGTTATTGATGCCTTGTGTGTTACTGTTAATGAATGCCTTTCTTGCTTGGTCTTCGTTGCTTAATTGATCTTTAGACTGCTTCTTTGAGATTCCATCTGCATCAGTGGGAACTGTAGTGCTCTCATCTTGATTGATCTTGTAACCCCTCTTAATGTGGATGGAACCATCCTTCCTTTCCTGTTCAGAGCCCAAACGCATGAAAGCTCCTCTGTTTTCACCAGCTAGAGTTACAATACTCACTGGCTTTTGATCTAAGGACAGCTTTGTTTGCCTAATTCCCAAGTTATGAACAAACTTAGCAATATCTTCTCTGATCCCTTTATGCAGGGGAGCTTCTCTATTAGAGATGGCATGCCTCTGATGAGATTCACTTAGTCCGTTCTGGGCTTTTGGATGAGTGAAGCTCGTGGTTGTGATCTTTATACTCTCTGCTTGTTTTTCTGATTCAGAGATTTGGCCAGAAGTGACTCCTGTTTTTGGCTGAGGACGCACTTCCTTTACTGTCCTAGACGGGGAAGAGGATTCCGTAGTTTTGCCCACCTGCCGTTGTGGAGACTGGGGCTTTGAGTCCGTGATTGCTGCTGTTTGGGGCTGCAAAGCTGGGCGAGTTGGAGATCGTGGCAAAGCAGTAGCACTTGGTTGTGCCTGATCTCGCTGAGGACGAAATGGTGGCCGCTCGCTAGGGGCTCGAACTTCTGCAATTGGACGAGGAGGCTGAGGTTCAGCTGTTGGACGAGGAGGCTGAGGTTCAGCTGCAGGACGAGGAGGTTGGGGTTTGGCAGCAGGTCCAGTGATCTGGGATTCTGTTCTAGGACGAGGTGGTTGAGGTTCAGCTGCTGGTGGAGTAGGCTGAGATTCTGTTGTAGGATGAGGCGGTTGGGGTTCAGCTGCAGGACGAGTAGGCTGTGTTTCTGTTGTAAGACGAGGAGGTTGAGGTTCAGCTACAGGATGAGGAGGCTGGAATGTCGTTGCAGGGCGAGGCGGTTCAGTTGCAGGACGAGTAGGCTGGGATTCTGTTGCAGGACGAAGCGGTTGAGGTTCAGCTGCAAGACGAGTAGGCTGTGATTCTGTTGTAGGACGAGGTGGTTGAGGTTCAACTGCTGGTCGAGTAGGCTGAGGTTCTGTTGTAGGACGAGGCGGTTGGGGTTCAGCTACAGGACGAGGAGGCTGGAATGTTGTTGCAGGACGAGGCGGTTCAGCTGCAGGACGAGTAGGCTGTGATTCTGTTGTAGGACGAGGTGGTTGAGGTTCAACTGCTGGTTGAGTAGGCTGAGGTTCTGTTGTAGGATGAGGCGGTTGGGGTTCAGCTGCAGGACGAGTAGGCTGTGATTCCATTGTAGGATGAGGCGGTTGGGGTTCAGCTACAGGACGAGGAGGCTGGAATGTTGTTGCAGGACGAGTAGGCTGGGATTCTGTTGTAGGAGGAGGTGGTTCAACTACAGGACGAGTAGGCCGTGATTCTGTTGTAGGACGAGGCGGTTGGGGTTCACCAGCTGGACGAGGAGGCTGGGGTTGAGCTGCAGGACGAGGAGCAGTAACTACAGACAGCCAAGGGAGTCTGAACCGAAATGGCCTCGCGTCTGCCATGAATGAATCGGGGTAAAATTTAGACGAAAGGAACTCAAGAAGTATTTGTTAGCTAGATTGTTACCTGACTTCTGGTTGATAGTCCTGACTCATATGGTATTTAACGATTTGGCTTGGATACTGTGGAAACTATTTGATTTGTGATTTACAATCTTCTTTACATCTCCAAAAGAACAAATCTTTAGTTGGAGATATACCCAAATTCTTCATAACAGATTTTCCTTCTTCCCTAATTCTAGCATCTCTCCTTTGTTGTCTTCAGGTTTTGCCAATTCTTCCATTGTTAAGCTTCAAGCTTCTCAAAGCAAATATGACGTGTAGTCCTGAGAAAGTCTATATAATTTTAATAAAAAATTCTGTGATTTTTCAATTTTTAAAAAACTGAAAAAAACAAAAATTTGTGAAAACAAATTAAATATCGGTAATATGACAAATTAACTAAATTATTAAACTTAATTTAAATTAATAAATTTGATTTAAACTAATAATTTATTATAATTAATTTAAAATTTAAAATTACTTAAACTACATGAGAAATTCATTTTCTTTACTATCCTTTTTATTATATTTTCCAAAAATATTAAATAAGTTATTATTCTTATTTCCAATACCGCTTTACCATAAAATTAATAAAAAGAGTTTTAAAATAAAATGGTAAAATCACTTTGTGATTTAAGAGTTGAAAATAGCACTTTAGAATTCTTGGAAATAAAAAATAAAATTATTTTTATTTTATTTTTGGAATTAATAATAGAATGATTAGTGATCAATCTGTCAAGTTTGTTAAAGTGATTCTTTTTTTAAACGGAAGAACCCTCAGTTGCTATCCTTTAGATGCGTATTGAATAAACCTCCGAATTGATGCAATAGTCTGCAAATCACGTCAATCGGGTACTCCTTATTAGGCAAGTTTTGTACAATAGACTCGACCAAGAGAGTGTAGATAAAAGAATTCGAATATAGGACCTTTTAACCCCATGCTCCCGACTCCATCAACTCGAACATTTCAGGTGCATTGTTAAAGTGATGCAAATATCAAAAGTAAAAAAGAATTTACTTTATACCTTTACCCTATTTTCTTTTTAAGATGTCCTAAGCATGTATGTATACTTTGCCTGGACTCATTCCATGGGTCATGAGCAAGCTTCATCCACGAGATTCATAAACAAATCTAGCAGGGTTTTTTTCACAGTGATGATTCCAAGTGGACAAGAACAGGCAGAAGAAATCCCTTTCTTTTTCTTTCTTTAACACAATCAGAAGGTTCTAAAAAAGGAGAACTGTAACAAAAGTAAAAACATTGGAGGGAATAGTTAATCAAGAAATGTAAGCAAATGACAACACCTGAAAATGGAGGTAACGTAGAGACGAGGGTGAACTCTTTCTTACAAAGTTATTCCTTTTCTCAGTCAGTTCATTCAAGTAAAGAACTCTGAACATAGAAAAGAGAAAAAGGAAGCTCTGGTCCTGCATCAATCAAACCGTTTATGATGCAGTGAAGAACGCAGGTATGTGTTTTTTCCTTTTAATATGATTTAGTTGACAAAACTTAAGAGAGTGTAAGCTGAAGAAATGGTGAAAATGAATGTCCAAGAAGACTATCCGAGGAAGATGCTGAACGTAACTAACAGAAAAGGGCCCCTCCATTGTTACTGAAACAAGTCCCTGCATTGCACCGATACGGGCGCAAGAACAGCAACAAAACTCTCAAACTATGCTTAAGGCCAAACTTGTTGGAGTTAAACCTCAAGTCTGATCAATAAATTACATCCAACAATCAGGTCGTGCTGAAGGTTCTGGATACCTATAAAACTGCCATCGGTGATGATTATCTCAAGCCGTCTAATGCAAGAAAACTAACCATGGCTACAGTGCTGGTTTTCTTCTACTAAAATGCGGTGTCATGATTATGCAGGAGCATATCCTTAGTACCTGCTCTAGAAAAGCTTATCTCTATATCGCTTTAGAGCCATCTTCAGCTGCTCCGATGCGGTAAAGCCTCGTCCTTCCATTAGTCCATGTACCCTTTGCGCATCATGCAGAAACCCGCCAGCAAGGAGCCCCTTTATAACTCTCTCAAAATCTTCATGCTCCAATTGATCTTTCTTAGATTCAATTGCCCCCAGAGCTTGAAGAGCCTTCTTCTCCATCCCACACCTAGTATACATATCACAGAGGCTTACGTGAACCTTGACAGAAGGAGCCTCACCCAACTGAGCAATCTTCCCTAACAACTGTTCAGCCTCATCAACTAATAGCAGTTTACTAAACCAATCTACAAGGACAGAGTATGTAGCAGGTCCAGGTTCTAATCCATACTTCTCAATCTCCAACAAAAGGCTCAAGGCCTTGTCCAGCGAATTTGATTTCTCATAACCTCCAATCAGGCCAGCAGTGCACCTATCCTCAGGCTTGTGTCCAATTTTCATCATATATATAAAGTTTCTCCTCGCCTGATCTAAGTTATTGGCACGTACGTCAGCATCAACAAGCAACATACATGACTCCAAACTTGGCTGGAATCCTGCAAATTGCATGTTTATTGAAATTCGTCTTGCCCCATCAGCATCACCTTTTTGAGCAAATGACCTGAGCAATGCCATTTGAATTTCCTCAGAGGGCTTGATATCTCTTGACTCCATCTCTCTCATCAATGACTCCCCAAACATGGTTTGACCAGCATTTACATATGCCATTATCATTGTATTATAAACATTTGAGTCTGGTTGGAAACCATGGCTGCGTAAGCTTTCGAAGGCTTGTTTAGCAAGATCAATATTGCCTGCCTTGCTGTACATGTGTACCAAAATTGTTGCTGTTATGATATCAAGTAGAATACCATTTTCATTCATTTTTTTCAGAATTCTCTCAGCATCTTCTATGCAATTTTTTTTAGCATAAGCATCAATAAGTAAGGAGTAGTCACGGATGCTCGGCTGGAAAGACTTTTCACTCAACAGAAGTTCAGCCACCTACAATTGGTCCATTCAAACAGAACATCAAATCATTGCACTTGATATAGAAAATTGAATGTTTAAAAGTTTACATCATGAATTTCAGAATTCTGCTTTGTCGTGTACATTATGCAATCACCTATGACACCATACCAGATGTTGATTTTTTGCTAACATAAACATAGCATGAGTGAAGACCAAAAGAAACAACAAATGGTTTTTAACACAACTGAAACTTGCTCACAAAATTGAAGCAAAAAGAGATATCAAGCACAGATGAATAATTTTCCATTCTTATCCAACAATATCTAGCACTTCCAATAAATTGATATTACAAGTTAATAGCACACTGCTTCGCTAGCTTCCATATTGGCAATTGTTAATTAAAAATTATATCTTCAGTCCAAAATCAATAGTCAAGCATTGCGCAAAGTGAGACTGGTCACGGAAAATGTGACAACCAGAACGAGAACTATCATAACAACTACATGTCAATCACATAATAGCATTAGATTCCCTTTCATAAGCAGAGCTTCAACCTCTACTTTCTGTAGGCATATTTTGATGTCACACGGGCTTGTGCATCTCTAGCAATGTTGATTATGTAATCAAAGCACATCAGTTTAATAAACTTATCGGTTCAGTTACTTCAATAGTGAATTGAAGAATCCAAGAAACAGTTCTAGATCTTATCCGGTGGGCTAAAAAGGGTAAGACTCATGCAGGGAGCCCAGATGTTTCACTTGACCAAGCAAGCTGCTAACACACATACAATTAAGCTGCCCTAGAGGATACTGAGCATAGAGCTGCCATGGGATATCAATTACTTCCCATTGATATAAACTGATTAGCAATCCTGTTAGTAATATGCAACTATACAAATACAAACAAACTAGTTCCTCCCCATGGGAAGAAAGGGGAAGTCATACCTTTAAGTATATACCGAAATTCTGTTCTTTCAGTTTATCGAGTAAGGTGATCCAATCAACCCTGTTAGGTTTTAAAAGCTCCACCCATTCTGCTAGTAAAGGAGAAGGTTCATCCTCCACCTTCATAGAAAGAATTTTCTCAGTCACTATCTTGCATTTCCCAGATATCAGCTTAGGTTCCTGAGGCCAAATTATCTCTCCAGCCTCATGGATTTTGTCAGCAGCTTCAGCCCATTTAGGATCCGAAAGATCAAGTCCATAAATCTTGTACTTTAACTTCCAATGTCTCTTAGGAAGAGAAACAACTTTAGGCTTCTCGTCAGCCACAACAACCTCTTCGCTGATGCTCCCAGCTTTCCTGCCCTCTGATTCCTCTTTCTCATACGCACGTTCTTCTTCTCTGAGTCGCTCCAAACTCTCATAGAAGTCGTTCTCTTCCACCTTCTCACTAGCCCACTTAAATCTCAACTCCCTCATAAAGTCACCACGAATACCAATCTCAGCAGCAAATCTACACATCTCCTTCACCTCAGCATCATGCAATGCTTTCTTCATTTTCTCTTTTTTTCTTTCCTTTTTCATGTCCTCCAACACCGAGTTACTCACATCGCACACTGTCCTCCACAAATCCGCACTTAACTCCTCTAATGGTTCAGTCAATGCAGCACCAACCGCCTGTTCAAGACTACCCTTTTCCATCTCTAACACAACCTTTTCAACTATAATCAAAAGCATGCCATCAATGGTCTGCTTATCAGCATCTGAGTAAGCTTCCGACAAAATCCCACGCATTCTCCACACGAATCGCGACAAAAATTCATTCACATTTTCATCTTCCTCTAGATCAGCCGAGGCAAATTTTAGCTCACTAGCGGACAAGTTTACACTACTTTGCGGATTAGTGTGCAGGAATCTCCTAAAAAGCCAAGTGGGTGTTGAGGATTCCTGGTTTTGGAGATTAATAGAGTCATAACTGCCCAAAAAACAAATGGAGGGACGAGTAGAGAAATGCCCAAGAACGCCGCCGTATCTTATACCGTTTAATATCTGCCTATAAACTAATCGCTTCAAGTTCATGTTTTCAGAGATGTCGAGATATACAACTTCAAAAATTCCCAAAATTTTCCGAATCAACACTAACCAAAATGTAAAGATGCGTTCTTGGAGAGGTAAAGGTACGTCCTTGGAGGGTCCAAATATCAAATGCCTAAAACCCTTGAAGCCGAAAAGAAAAGCAACCAGAAAACAGTAACCAATCCGTTGTTTGACTTGTTTCTCGGCAGAAGAAATGGGAAAAGAAAAACGGGATTGAAAATTTTCAGTTCCCTCCGGAAAACAAAGTACAGACAAGCCCCAGAGGAACGTTTCCAGCTTCGGAGTCAAGAAAAATAATACAAAGAAGAGACCCCTGGGTAAGAGAACTTCAGAAAACAGTTTTACTTGAACGGAGCGATAGCTACGGTCGCCGATGGGCGGAAAATGGACGATCTGACGGCCACCATTCGAAACACGAAAGTCGAAGTTGATGTAATATGGTAGTGTAATGCAGCAGAGGCTTTAGGGCTTCACGGAGCATCGTTATGTCAAAAGCCCTTGTTAATAACCTTATTTACAGCAAGAACCCTTTGAGATAGCAATTGGGCCGGGCTGGCCCAAGGTCAATAGGCCTAGATTTGGGCTTCAGATAGGGCTCGAGCTCAGACTACCTTGACCCGAAAACTGCCAAAACAACCATATTTTACATAAATCAATGTCATTTTGAAAATTTTAATTAAAAAAATAGTTCAAGTTATATTGAGTTGGGCTCGAGCTCAGTCCGAGCTATCTCAGATTCAATTAGACTCAAGTTCAAACTTGATACCTCGGGTCAAGCTCGAGCCCCATGCAGTAGCGTTGGACCCTCAACCTAGTCCATTACTATCCTTCCCTTCATTGAATTAAGTTTTTACAATAAATAATACATCTTCAAATAATATTAATACTATTTTTAAAAATTAAAAATTAAAAATTAAACTCAATCTATCAATTAATTCAATTTTAAATTTATAATTCGATTAAACTTTAAATCAAACTCAAATTTGAAAGAGTCTAAATATTATTTCACAAAAGTTTTAATTATTTTAGATAAGTATTAGTTTTATTTTTAAATTAATTCTCATTTATTATTATAATTATAATTTAAATTTAAATTCAACTTTTTTATTTTTTATTACATAAGTAACTATTTTGTTATTAAGTTGAAACAATATCAATAAAACTATTTCAAAACAAAATTATAAAATTTTAATAACATAAATAAAATCAAATAAGAAATATAAAAACCTATAATTCTTAAAAATAATTATTTGAGTTTTTTTAGTTAGATTATTTAAACTTTAGATTCTTTAATTTTCAAGTGTATAAACACACATATTTCAAGATTGAAATAAAACACATGTAAATATGAGCCTATTCACTTAAGCATGTTTAAACATACATTTTGTATTCTCTTTATTTAATTAATTCATTCTACTATTTTTTATTAACTTATAATAATAATTAAAAAAACCAAACTAATTCAGCTGATTCAATAATGAAAATTTTGAATCAACTAATTTTTTATATAATTTTCAACTTTTTGGTGTAATTTACTTTAATAATTCTTAAAAATAAATCAATTTAATAATTAATCAATCAAAATTTCTAAACTAATCAATTTTTTTTCAACCCAAATAAACTGTTTAATTTTCATTTTATATTCTTCATTTTTAATCAAACTTTAAATTAAAAATAATTTTTTAAATCATATTTTAAATTCTTCAATTTTTTTCAATTTTTAACTAATTTAATAATTGAACCTTTTAAATTTAAAAACTATCGTCTTAGTCGATTTAACTTTCAATTCAATTTTTAAAAAACTAATTCACATTATTGACATTCGTAATTATGAAAAAAAAAAGATTGATCGAAATTTTAATGTTGTGATAATATTTTCTATACAATAAAGACAAAGAATACCCCTTGAAAATTTATATTTGAATTTCCAAACTAAAATAATTAAAAGAATTTAAGAGTTTTCATAGATTTAGCTTTCATTTTGAAATATGAGTGGGAACAATTCAATTTAGGTTTTGAAATATTTCAGTTAAAAAATTTAATAATTGGCCAACTTGGCCAAGAGGTCTATGCAAAGCTAAAATAAACTAAGGGCTAATATAATATGAGAAGCCCATGATCAGTGGGTCCGGTGTAGTGAGGCTCGAAAAGGGCATGCTTCATTGAACTTGGCTGAGATATCTCACATCAAATCCTCGGTTCTGTTGATGGTATTCTAACCTTGTTCTATTAAATCTCGTCTATATATTTATATAAGGTTCACGTAAATGTGTGAATGAGATTTAATAAAACATGATAAAAACATCATAATTGAAATAGGAGATCTGATGCCGAGATACTTGCATTGGATAAACTTCTCTACGAGCAAAGTTAGCGGAAAAATGTGCCTCAACAAATGGTTAAGTGCGTCGTGAAAACTTTTCAAGTGTCAGGATCAATATTTTTAAAATCGGACCAAACTGACCAATTCCACCGAAATAAATATGAATTGGCTTGATTTTTGGTCCGGTTTAAGTTAATAACTTCTTATCTACACATTTATATAAGGATCACATAAATGTGTGAATAAGATTTAATAAAACATAATAAAAATATCATAATCGAAATAGAAGATCTGCTCCTAAGATACTTGCATTTTGTTAACTTCTCTACGATCAAAGTTAGTTAGGGCAAAAACGCCTCAACAAATAGTTAAGTACGGCTTGAAGAATAAGTGTCAGAATCAATATTTTTAAAATCGGACCGAATCAACTAGTTCAACTAAAATAAATAAGAACCAGCTCAATTTTTGGTCTGATTTAAGTTAATAACTTCGTATAAGAAAAAACTGGCCAATTAAGTAATAAACCGATTGTTTTCATAAAAAACTGACTAAAACATCGGCCCATTGGAAGACCAATAAGTAGTTTGAAATTTTGTCAAAATGTGGGTCCACTAATAAATTTTACACACCAACTCCTACAATACATGGAGTGTATATGCTTCACAATGCATGGAGTCCATTAATTGAAATTGTTCTTTGTTTTACCTAAGAGCCTGTTTGTTTGTTTTTATTTTTGTTTTTAAATTCAGTAAAAAGGATGCTTTCTTGAGTTTTTTTTGTTT
>JAOQMP010000002.1:1418748-1430850 GCA_027563575.1 Erythroxylum pedicellare
TTTTGAAAATTGAATTGTAAAAACCTTAAAATAATTATTTTTTAATTAAACTTTATAATTTATAATATTTAATTAAAATTTTAATTTAATTTAATTATATATTTCCAATGAATTATTTAAGCTAATTATCAACTTTAAGTCAACACCCAAATTGGAAGAAGAAGAAGTATTTTCTTACAAACTAATATGAACATCAAGAGCACTAGAACGACACCATCGAAGTAGGACATCCATGACAAGATCTATTGAGAAAAAGACATGACACTTCACAGGACACCGATGAATTGAATCCTATGTATCCAGTTTCACAGGATACCTGTCTATACAATCTTCCCAAGCACCGTTGACCGACGGTTTCACCGTCCTTAGAGCTTGCCACACCGCACTGTTACACTTGAACCCACTCCCGAATGCAATCTGCCACACACGATGTCCCTTGCGCACCTTTCCTTTAGCCTCCATGTACCCCAACTCGTACCATATGGAACTCGACGACGTGTTACCGAACCTGTGGAGGGTCATCCTCGACGCCTCGACGTGAACCTGCGAGAGTTGGAGGTTCTTCTCCAGCTCGTCGATTACTGCTCGCCCACCGGCGTGTATACAGAAGTGATCAAACGCCAGCTTGAAATCTGGGATGTATGGCTTCACTTTCTTTTTGAACAGTTTGTTTAATACCAGAGTCGCGAAGAACAGAAGCTGCTCGCTGATGGGTAGGACCAGAGGTCCTAACGTAGTGATGTTGATCTTCAAAGCCCCACCAGCCACAGCCATTAATTCTTTTGATAGGGAAACACCAGTCTTCCCTGTATCGTCCTGCTCCTGGTAGACACATCGAAATGACTTGTCGTCGGCTCCACGATGAGTCCTTACCACATGAACAAGCCTATACTTTGAACGTCTCTTGTCGGAGGCTTTGTTGGACAACAAAACGGCCGAACCACCGACGCGGAACAAGCAATTGGGTATCAACATAGACTTCTTGTTCCCGAAGTACCAGTTCTGGGTTATGTTCTCTGTACTCACCACGACGGCGTACGTGTTCCGGTAAACCTGTAACAAATCTTTCGCTAGATCCACCGCGATCACTCCGGCGCTACACCCCATGCCACCCAGATTAAAACTCCGTATATTACTCCTCAATTTGTATTTATTCACTATCATAGCAGACAAAGACGGCGTGGGGTTGAACAAGCTACAGTTCACGACAAGGATTCCGATGTTCTTAGGATTTACCTTTGTGTTCTCGAAGAGGTTGTCCAAGACGCCGTACATAACTCGCTCGGCCTCCTCCCTCGCCGCTGCCATCGACGGCCGTGGAGGAAGGAAATGCATTGCTTCCGGCACATAAGTCTCGTCGCCGAGGCCGGAACGCTCGAGAATTTTCCGCTGGAACTCAAGCGACGACTCGTCGAAGTCTCCCGTCAACCGGGAATGCTCCATAAAACGGTGACGCGGAGCCTTGAGAGTGTCGGGTGCTCGGTAACACGAGTAGTCAACAAGGAAAACGGGTCGGGGTCGGGTCACGATGAAGACGGTGAGTCCGAATACCAGGATCGCGGAGCACGTGACGACCCCGACGAGGTTGTACTGGAGGTGAACCCAAAGTTGACGGAGATCGGCAACGTCCATCTGTGAGACCTCGACGGACGTCACCACGATTAACGGGACAAGACACAAAGTCAACAGATTAGAGATAAGATAGTGGTACCCCAACTTGACATACTTGAGATTGACACTCTGGAGGAAATCCGGTAACCGGCGGGCTTGTTGGATGCGAATCTCGCCGGCGCCGGAATCCATGGTGGTGGTTGCACTACTACTAGTGGTTAGATTGAAGAGGAAGAGATGAATTATATAGAGAATTGAGTTGTGTATTGAAAATGGAGAGCTATAATGGAAGGAGGAGTGGGTTAAGCGTACGTATGACAATGGTGGGAGAGTATCGAGTATTGACTTGTTTTTTAGCTTTTTTAAGGATGGTGTGGCGGTGAAGTGATGAGGTGAGCTTCCCCCCTTTTTTTTTTTTTTTTTGGAACTGTTAAATAACTGTGGGCTTGAAGGTTAGAATATTCGAGTCTCAGACTCAGAGCCGACAGGGACAGTGAATATCGTTTTAAACATCAAGTGGTCCAAAGCGTCGGGAAGATCTGTCTAAATTAAGGTTTAAATAAATATTATTTTAATAATTTAAAATAATCATAATGAATTATTAATTTGTTTCAAATTTAAGAATTAAGTTGAATGGTAATATTTATAATATTATAAAATATTATTTATAATGTCTTAAATACGTAATGGGCCTATTTGATTGCTTACTCAATGCCCCATGTGCACAATATGAGGATTGTTCTTCAATCGATTACTTAGATAAAAGCTAATTGTCAGCTGTTTTTTTAATACTAACCATTTTCCACGTGGAACCTAAATCATTTATAAAGCAAATTTTAATGCCTCCACCAAATCCAAACTCAATGATTTAAATGATTGCTTTGAAGACTCGTTGCAACGCAAGCTGGATGTTGTATTAAGTGTCTAGCTAGAAGTCAACGGATCATTGGCTGGACCCTAAGTTCAACCTTAGGCCTGATTACTCAAGTCCCAACAAAAGTGGTCGGGCTTGAGGTAGGAGGCCCGGGATAGTACAAAAGCAACCGAGTCACGATTCAGTCAACTCAGGCCCAAGCAGCACCGGACCTGGCTCAACTTATTACCGCCTCTAATGACAATTAAGATCTACCTAATTTAATCGGGTTTTAAACTGAACTCAACTTTAAACTGTTCAAATCGGGCCTAGCCCAAAGCTGGAAAGGTATAGGAAAATGATATCATTTTTTAATTTAAAAAGTAAAAAAATAGGCCTGAACCAAACTTTGGGCCATCCAAGCCCAATTAGGCACGGGCTCAGGTCATGTGCCTTGGGCCCAATCATTGCAGAGTATAATTAAATTCTCCTCTCTTCTTGGAGAAAACAGTTGGGATGGTGTAAGTGTTTAAAGAGACCGATTCAAGTCCGGCAAAGTGAAACTAGAGGGGGAACAAATATGTGTTCATCGGGTTAAACCAACATGATAGATTAAGAAATTTTAGCTGACAAACAACTACAGGGCCTCCTCCATAAGTTTCTGGGTTAGAGCTTTGGGGAGTCCCATCACACTATCAGTTGTCCCAACCTGTACAAGTACACAACATCACTCAGAAAAAGTGATTTACTTCAACCTAAGCAGTAGAAGGATTCATGAACATTGGAAGCTTTCAACTGCTATCTTCTCAATATCTGTAATCTAATCATTTATAAGCAGAAAAAATCGGTGCAAAACTACAGAAAATACTAGTAGCACTCAGCGAGTCAGAGAAGGCAAAGTTCGATTAAGACCCAGATCAAGATTCTGTTCCGAAGCACAACACCGTCATTTATTCAACCGGTTTGTTTGGAAAGTAGCATGGATAAGAAGTTTCATACGTTACATCTGCTCAGTCTGTTCGATTGTTTCTTCTGTGTTCTTATTACACTGTTCATTGCTATATGTTTTATCGAAGATCAGAAGACTAACCACTTCTTTAACATATGGTAAGATCAGAGGATGCTCGATTATAAGGCCTCCAGCAGCTCTGAGCACAATTCCCTCTGCGACCTGAGTGGGAACGAATGTTAAAAACACACCATTCGTCCAATACGTGAAAGTAATTCTCGTTGTGAAATGAAAATCTTACCAACTTCTCAATAACTTCATCTGGTATCTCATGAAAATAGATCTGCAAGCATTACAAATCAGCTACCAATGCCAGAAATTCCATTTCAAAGAAATAGATGCTAGAAAAAATTTTAAGTGTGACTTTCATCCAGTAGGATTATTCTGAAAGAACCTTCTTCTTAATATCACAAATAATCAAAAACGTTAAAATTTTTGTATGAAAAGATGAGGCTTGAATTTGGAATGTCGAAAATCTGTCATGAGACTGTCCTCTGCATTATACTAACAACAGAAAATACCTCCACTTGGTCCCATCCTCCTTTTCGCAAACCAGTTTTTAAGTTTGTGACAAGAACTGAGCCCACAGTTGCAGCATGGCCTCCAGAATAATCTGCACTCCATGTTCAAGAAAACTTATGCAGTGAAACAATGAAACAACAGGAGTAGAAATGTAAGAATTTTAGACCAAACCTTTCATGAATTGGCGTGCTTCTTCCTCACTAGATGGCTTTTCCCTGATTGCGCCCCCATAGACAACCACCTTTGTAATATTAAATGACAGTAAGAAATGACACTAAACAGATGCATCTTCACAGAACTGTTGAATTTTCATATATAGAAGTATGAAACACAAAAATGCATGCCTTTATCACCAGAAGCCATTTATGTCCGAGGATACAAACTGAAGGTCCAGAAATTTGGGGTACTAAAAATCAATCAAACCAACCAATGCTCTCTTACGCTCTAAAGACTGTGGATAATGACAAGAAACAATAACTTGAAAGAGAAAACAAAAAGGGCAATGCCCAAACTCAAAGGAATTCAACTGCTTGTTGCATGTCATTATTAACTAGAAGCTCGACCATAATGAGTCTATCACCCAATTATCTTTCGTATACACCCAGTCAACATGCATGCTATGGAAAACATTCATAAAGGAACAAAAGGTTCATGAGTTAAAAGCAAATGGTGAACTTAATTAGTTGATGCTGAATAATTAACGCCGCTACAGGTTTTTTTAAATGGTATTCCACTCACGTTCAGACAAGGACCAAGTAGCATAACCTGTCGGAAACATTCACTTTATTCTAATCATTTAAAACTACATCAGCAGACTCCATTATGTAGACTTTTACTACAGTTAAGAAAGGAAGGATGTGAAATGATTTTAAGTTATGAAACCAAGTGGAACTTTTCTATACAGGAGTGAATTAGAAGCATGGCATAAATAATAAACGAATGATACTTGATCAGAGGTAATTAGTAACGTTGGCTCAGCATCCTTTGCACACTCGCTGATTGGAAGCCTTTGCAAGATGGCATCAGCCTGGAAAGAAGTTTTCACCAGCTAAGGTAAGCACTAATCACCTGAATCAAAGTTCAAATCCAACACCAAAAGCCAAGATATTAAGGCAGTGACAGCAAAGTGAAACAAAAACACATTATTAAACACAACAGAAGCAACTGTAACAATAAGTTTAGCAATAACATTAACCATGGAGCAGATAGCTGCAGCACAGGAACTATCAAAATTCAAAGACTTCAAGAGTTTCTTAACATGGCCCTACTTGGAAGATTAGAAATGTCTCCATCTAAACTTGCTGAAAAAGATGTAACCCTTACTTTTAATGGTTTCTATCATCCTCATTTATCAGTCGAAATATAACTTAACAGCAGTTGACCCCTTCTAATCAAAAAGCTTCTACTCTGCACTTATATCCCAAAATTAGATCCCATGAGTACAAGATCCAACTTGCATAGGTGAAACAGAACATTTTCCCCTAGCAGAAGACAAAGTATCCTCGGATCATAAATGGCATTGGCAACACATGACCTTGTCTTCATGCACCCATTCTTTAATTAGGAATAGTCACTGACAGTGAGAAAAAAATAACCACACATACTGTGTCAGCTGCAATCAAAATAGTAGGTTCATCGTCTTTCCCTTGATTATCAACACTTCGTAGTTTTGCTACAATTGCATCGGCCTGCTTTGATGCAAAATTCACACTCAGTTAATAAATAACAGACTTCTCATAGCCACTCCAACTTAAGCAAGCTATGACAACTCAATGTAGTTAAGAACATTTGAAATTGAGACCCAAAGTCCTTTTACATATTCCAGGTACTTCGTAGCACCAATACGCTTCCTAACAAGTAGTTAGTCATCTAAGCCAAAAGAAACTTACAAGATAAATCAACAACGGAAATTTTGATTTTTCAAAAAAAAAAAACCTGAAAATTCAATTGCTGAGAAACCCTATGGATGGAAACAATCATCTTACCTTAGCCTCAGCAAGAGCCATTACCAACTCTTCAGGCTTCTCCTTGCGAATATTCTTCTCATCGATATCTGCAGTCTAATAATCAACAACCCTAATCAACTATTTTACAAATTCCAACCCCATTTTCGATACTACTCTTAGTTAAATGATTAAACAGACAAAAGAAAAAGGAAAAGAACAAAACTTTTACCATGACAGTGAAGTCATATCCCATGTCAGACAAGATTTTTCTTCTCGCAGTCGAAGACGAACCCAATATTACCTGCTCATAATTACCACTTAGTTTAGTCTCAGAAAAATGAATGATCAAAGAAAATAACCAAAGAAAAGAACCCATAACTGGATTCGCCTACCTTGTAAGAAGAACAAGTAGTGGTAGGTTGCGCCATGTTGTCTCCGAGGAAGTTGGGGTTAGAGCACTCTGAGTTAGTGTAACGCCAGACAGGGACCGAGTGGCGACGAATGAAACTAAAAGAGCTTCTTAAAAAGATGTCTTTATGGACTTGATATGATCCACGATATGGGCCTAACGTCGGGCCCATTTAATTTTACCTTTTAGTTTATGTCAAGAGAATAAATCTAATTAGTAAAGAGGTTATTTTTAAATGATCTACATTAAAAATAAAATAAATACAAAAAATAAAAATAACAATAAGAAAAGTTAAACTAATAAATAACCAACATAGATAAAAAGAAATAAATAAATATAAATATAGATATGCGAATAATAATAATAATAACAATAACAACAACAACAATAATAATAACAATAGAAGTAATGGTAGTAGTAACAGCAGCAGCAGCAGTAATAATAATAACAATAATAATCATCCTCAGGTTAAGTAGGGAAAAAAACTTAGACTAAATCCCTAAGAGATAAGTACTTTTTTTTTTTTAAACAGAGGAATCCGTAGCAGTTATTCTTTAGATGCGTATTAGGTAAATTTCAGAATTGACGCAATAGTTTACAAATCACGTCAACTGGGTATTTCGCAGTAGACAAGACCTGTACGACAAGTTCGATTGAGAGAGCGTAGGTAGGGGATTTGAACACAGGATCTTTTGGCTTTATACTCCCTCACTCCATCAACTCGACCACCCCTTAGGGGGCAAAAGTAGAGTCAGGGAAGCCACTTCATACTATACATTTTTTTAAAAAATTCTTTAAGGAGAAGAAACGATAAAACTTATATGATTAATCTAGGGAAGCTAATCCCAACCATATCCTCTATAAGGATAGAGAGACATCCTATAGGTGCGTTAACAAAAGTAGTAACCCCTAATTCAAAATGTACCGCAAAGTTGGTGAGCCAGTTTGCACACCTATTAGCCTCCCTATAGGTGTGTCGAGGTACCACGACCTAGTTTCGAGCAAACAACTCGTTGATTCCCATGATTAGGGGATCGAGAGACTTTGTCCGTTGAGTGGAGTTTGACAGGATATTTAGCACCACTAAAGAGTCCATTTCTAGCTCCACCCGATGATATCCAAGATCCCAAGCAAGTTTGAGACCAAAAAAGCTCCCCAGAGTTTAGCAGATACAATGGAGCACCAGCCAATATTCTTCTCGAAGCCTCCCAGCCAAGCACCTAAGCTATCACGAATAAGACCACAGGTTGTGGCCAGAGTAGGCGAGCTTTTGCACGCCCCATGTATTTAATCTCACCCAACCATGAGGAGGTTTACACTAGCTAATTAGTTGCTCACGCTGAGGTCTATAGCCAAAATCTGATCTCCCTTGCCAGATTGAAGCGTTATTAATATGGTGAACATACTTGAGGACATAGTATGCAGGAGACATCGGCTAAGAGAAATGATCTTCAAAGAGGGCCTTGTTCCTCCAGGACCATAGGAACCAACACGTGGTACCAAAAATAAGTGACCAGTCACAGCCACACACCAGCCGATGCTTTTGAAGGTTTAGCATTATCCAATCCTGAGTGTTTAGATTGAAAAAATCCTGACAAACTACTTACAAAGGGAATGCGAGCCACAAACTACGTGCTTTAGGGCAATCTCACACAACATGTAGCTAGGATTCTTTTGTTCGGCAATGATGGAATGCCACTTCAGTAGTTAGTCGTTTGCCCATTCGTTGCTGATTGGAAAGTAATCGGTCATATGCGAGAAGCCATAGAAATGAGCAAATACGTTGAGGGCCATTCCATTGCCATACTGTCTGCCAAAATCCTTCGGAAGACTAGTTGTTGTGAGCCATGATCATGGAATATGCTGAAGCAGTAGTGAACTGGCCAGTGTCTGATGCTCCCCATATCAACTTATCAGGTCCTAAGTAATGTTTAGGAGGAATTATGCTTGCAATATACATGCAAATATAGGAAGGGATCATAGATTGGAATTCAGCCCAATTCCAATTTCCTGTATTATCCACGTAATTTTGAACTCTGAGCTCAAGTGTTGTTTGAGGAATAGAGGCTTATACATAGTTTAGTAAAGGGCCTAAATCCTCAACCCAGGGATCTAGCCAGAAGCGGGCTTTAGAGCCATCGTAGATCAACCACTTCATTCCTTGAATTACGTTGTGCCAAATAACTTTGATGCTCTTCCAAGTCATTGAGCTGCCTGTAGTATGAATAGAAGTGGGTATGTTATTGGCATTAAAGTTATATTTGGCAAAGAATTTGCACGTATAATGCTTAAGGTTTCGAAATCAACGCCCACCTTAGCTTTGCTATTAAGGCATCATTGGTTTCTCTAATTTTGTGAATGCCTGGTCCACCCTTTTCTTTGGGTTTGCAAACTTGATCCTGGTGAACTAGGTGAATCTTTCTATTACCATTAGAAGAGCCCCATAATTTGCTCTAATTCATCGCAAAGATCGGGAAAGACAGTCTGTCTGCATTGTATAAATCGGAAGAGCTTATATAACTGATTGAATCAATGTCACTCTTCTTGCGAATGATAAAAGCTTGGCAGTCCATCCCGAAAGGCATTTTTGCAATTTATTAATTAGATATTGGTATGACCTCTTGCTGACTCTCTCGTGTAACAGAGGTAGTCCAAGATAGTGTCCTAAGTCTTCTGTCTACTTAAATCCCAATTATCTGCTCAATACTCGTGCTTTTGAATGATGGACATTCTTGGAGTAAAAACATCATGATTTGTCTTGGCTAACCCGTTGACCTGAGGGCTGCACAAAATAGATTCAAGGTGTCTCAAATTTCACACACTTGCTCAATTAAGGCTTCCGAAAACAACATGAGGCATCAACAAAAACCATATGTGATAGAGGAGGCCTGCTTTGGCTTAATTTAATAACCTTCCATCTGCCTTGAGAAACTGAATTACTAATTAGGTGCCCCAATCATTCCATACAAAGTACGAAAAGATACAATGATAGTAGGTCACCCTGTTGAATACCTCTAGAAGGAGTAAACTCATCACTAAGTTCTCCATTCCAATTCACTTGCATAGTCACTGAAGAAACACGCTTCATAATAAGGTTTATCAAAAAGTCTAGAAGTCCAATATCGAAGAGTGTAACTTTGATAAAGTCCCAAGAAAGTCTATCGTACGCTTTTTCGAGATCCAACTTTATAGCAATTATCCCTTTCTTTCCAGATTTCTTTTTCATAGTATGGATGATCTCTCGGGCAATAATAATATTATCCATAATCAGTCTCCCTGTAACAAAGCTGCATTGGTTCGGGACTACGAGATCATCTAAATAAGGCTTCAAACGGTTAACTACAATCTTAGTAATGGATTTAGATATCACATAACATAGAGCAATAGGCCTGAATTGCGTGATCGAGTTGGGTGAGGGAAGCTTGGGTATGAGAACCATAATGGTATGGTTCAGTTTTGACTCCCATTTTTTGTGTCTGAAAATTCTCTGTATGAAGTGTATCAGTGACGGCGCTATGATGTCCCATTGGGATTGGAAGAATAAAGCATTAAACACATCAAAGCCCGGTGCCTTATTGGGTGTCATATCAAAGAATGTCGTCTTGAGTTCCTCAGGACGAACTGGACTTCCCAGATCATTGGTAGCCCTGAGAGACAGTGAAGGAAAGAGATCTTTGGTAAGAAATTCAATAGGAGCAACATTTTCTACCGTATATAATTTTTGAAGGAAGTTCTTAGCTATATGTCTGATATTATCTGCATTCGACCCAAAGCAGCCATTTTCATCATTCAAGAATTCAGTTCTCGCTTTCCTTCTTCTAGCTGTTGTAACCGCATGATAGAATTTAGTGTTTCTGTCGCCCTAGGCTAGCCACTAACATCTTGACTGTTGGTGCTAATATTGTTCCTCCTGGCATAGGACTTGTTCGAGCTCATTATGTAAATAACTCTCTAGCTCCTGAAGAGAATCAAATTCCTCATCATCTAGCACTTTTTGAATTCCCACGAGTCGAGCTATGAGTCTCTTTTTGCGATGAAAAATATTGTCGAAAAGAGAAGAATTCTAGTGGTGCAATTTTTTAGAAAGATTCTTAAACGCACAGTCAAAATCAGTCGTAGTCGGGTTCCAGTTCTCTTTGACAACTTGTGCAAAGCTGGCATGAGTCAACCATGTTGATTGAAATCAGAAAGGCCGAGGAATAGGGGGCAGTTGAGTACTTTGTTTTATTGTCACAAGAAGCGGTCGATGATCTGATTTGAGAAAGGGAAGATGGGTAACTGTCGTGTTTTTGAATGAAGATTGCCAGGAGTTTGAGCAGAAAATTCTATCAAGTCTAACAAGAATCTGTCCTCTTCTCCATGTGAACTTGGGCCTTGAAAATCCCAGGTCCTGAAGATGGCAACTTTGCACCCAATCCTGGAATTGAGTATTCACTATGGGGTGATTCCTAGAACCTCCACGTTTGTCATTCCTCTCTAGTTTTGCATTGAAGTCCCCACCTAAGAGCCACGACTTAGGGGTTACTCTGGCAATTTTACGCAGAAACTTCCATAAAAAGTGCTGTAGATAATAAGTAGGGCTAGCATAAATGGAAGTGAAATCAAAAGAAGTGTGTTCCCATTCAATATTGCATGAACAAATTGTCGATGAGCTGTCAGTATACGAATCACAATCTCTGCTTTCCATAATGACCAAATTCCTCCAAAAATCAGTCAGCTTCTATTCGAAAGGAATGAGTATATCCCAAGCTCTTGATAACTTTTTGCACATGCAATCCACTAATTCTAGGCTCATCCAAAGCCACAAGAAGAGGATTGTAAATCCGAGCATAATTTTTTAGAACCAGATTGAAGGTCTTACCTCCAACCCCTTAACAATTCCACATGAAGATTGACATAACTAATAAAAATCAAGAGAAGAGTGAGCACTAGGAAGCCAGAGTGTTTACTGATTTGTCAACCTATATATTATCTATGCTATTCATGGGATGCTGTGGCAGCTCATCCATCTGAGAGTTTGGTGTAAAGGTGCCTTCGCTTACTAAATTCGAGTTAATCCCAGGATCTGGTGGTTGCGATGGAGACAGAAGGTGTTTATGAATCAATTTCAGAGTTGGAGTAAATGTAGCATCTTCAGGCATGTCCTCCTCCATTTCACCACCGACCATGTCTTCGTTTATGGGTAAAATAAAGGAGTTGTCTTGTATGACCAACTCTTTATGTGAGTTAATGGAGATGGCCACGTGGTTAGTAGTATTGTTTTAAGATTCCTTCTAGCACCTTCTTTGGGTCATAACGGTGGTTGGAAGGATTAACGTGGGTCATTGGGATTTTTAATTTATTAGAGAGCTCCATGTATAGCCGAGTTGGGTTTGTGGTTTTAGTATTCCCACTAGTTGATGGCCCAGTTGTTTAAGGGTCCTTTCCCAACCCTTGCTTTTTAGTTGACTCTTGCATTGAACCCATGTTTGTTTGCTCTATTGATAGACACTTCCTTTTGTTTCGCTACATCAGGAGATGGGTGTTCATTTATGGGTTCAATAAAAGCATTTTCTGTCAGGATTTGATACCTCGATCCCTGCGACTCAGCTGGCTTGGTAAGGCTTCTCCTATCATGTCCATTTACCGTTTCTTTATTGGATGGATGTTTATTGTGTCGTTATACTTGAATCCAAGGATCGTAGACCTCTTTGTCATATACGACTGAAGCTGTGTCTTTTCTTGTTTCTGTTGGGAGAGTCGTTGTGGTGCC
>JAOQMP010000002.1:1449668-1460320 GCA_027563575.1 Erythroxylum pedicellare
AACTTGTGCCATCATTAGTCGACTAGTGTACCACCATCTTCATTTTAATCCAATTACCTGAAATTATTTCTTAACCATCTTTAAATTTTATTATTATCAAAACATAGAAGGATTTAATTTGTCAACCTCTATTGGTCCAATACAGGCAACCTCGTTGGATCTATTATTAAAATCGATGCAGCAAATATGCACGAGTGGCAGTGGAGGTCGATCTCTGTTGTCCCTTTTGCTCTCGAGTGTCCTTGGATGGAGAGGAAATTAAGGTAGCCTATGAAGGCCTTCCCCAAGTCTGTTATTCATATGGTATCGTGGGGCATGCTTCAGCTGATTGCTCCATAAAGTCTCCTGCACGGACAACACTGCCACAAACTGATCATCCCATTACACCGCCAGAAACTTCAAATACACGTCCAGCTTCGAGGCCTAGCGGGAAGACGACGGTTGATGCTAGCCACGCAGACTATGGCCCATGGATTCAGGTCTAGCGATGAACACGAAACTCAAAAACATGGACCATCGATTAGAGTGCTACTCACATCAATGATATTAAAACTGGTACTCGAGGCTCTTGATTCTCAGTCTTCAATCATAGCATCTTCCAGACTCCTCATCATGCTCGACCTCTAACTGGAAGGGATCCCCGCTAGTTTACGTGCACAGGCATACCTATTACTGTAAAGGATCAAGGGAAGGAAGCAAGGAATCCTTTTTAAGAGCAGGGGTCCATGTCTAAGGGCCACAGACATAAATCTAAAACTAAATCTTCTGTGCTGACCCAGGCAAGCTCGTCGGTTCAATTTGCTTTGAACCAGCAGGAAACCAGCACCCCGCCCAATGTCAGCCGCATCATTAAAGAGCCTTCTGTGTGGGTGCTTCCCATGCAACGTATACGTGAAACCCATGCAACCGTTACCATCTCATCACACCAGGAGGTATTATGTTATGATCCTTTTCTTCTGAACCGGTCTACTGAGGATATGGACTGTGGTATCCAGTCGGAGGCATCGGCTGACCATACTTTGTAGGAGGAACGTAATATATCCAATCTTCTACCTCCTTCTGAACCACCAGATGATGTAGCTAGCGAAGGTTGGATGGACGCAGATCATGGGAATCCAGGGTCAGTTGAGGAAGTGGTTCCTCAGACACCCCCGTCGAATGCTCCAATAGCACTCATCAGTTACCAGGAGAACACTAACTGCTAAAGGAGTGCTCTCCGCGATCTATATTGTCATTGGTATGATTATCCTTCTCTGGAATTGTCAAGGGGCTGGTGGCGAGACGTTCCAACCTATCCTCAAGAATCATATTAGGTTGTATAACCATTTGATGGTGGTGCTGTTTGAACCAAAAATTAGTGGACCACAGGCTCAATCGGTGATTCGAAAATTCGAGTTTGATTCCTCATTTCATGTCGAGGCCACTGGCTTTGCTGGTGGGATTTGGCTTTAATCACCACTAAATGTTACCATCTTGATAGCCTATAGGCAGTTCATACATACTCATATTAAGGTTGGAGGCCTGGCATTTTGGTTCACTGCAGTGTATATAAGCCCCCAGCCTCAGCTCCAACGGTTTCTATAGAATGGATTAATGCATCTCGCCCGCCACACACCCATGCACTGGTTACTCGGTGGCGACTTTAATGCAAAGCTAGAGGGCTTAGACGAAAAGGGTGGGTCTGCAAATGTCCCTGTCATTAGTAGAGCATTCAAGGATTGTGTTCATGCTTGTGGCTTACACGATCTTGGTTTTGAAGGCCCTAAATTTACCTGGAGGCGGGGATTAGTCCAAGCCCGATTAGATAAGGCACTATGTTCGTCTGCTTGGTTGACTTCCTTCCCCACAACGCAGGTTTCTCACTTACCATTCATAGGTTCTGATCATCAGCCATTGCTCGTATCATTCCTTGAGATATCAGCGTCGAATAGGGGCCTAAAGAGCTTTCGTTTTCAATCGGCTTGGCTGTGAATGAGAATTTCCCTCGGTTTGTGCAAGAACATTGGCACCCCGATATGCATCATTTCTATACCTCATTCATGAATTTTGCTACGGAATTATGGAAGTAGAATAATACTGAATTTGACAACATCTTCTACCATAAAAATCGACTGCTGGCTCAATTGACAGATATTCAATTAGCACTCGATATTCGGGACTTGGCTTCCTTATTGGACTTGGAAACACAACTCCAGAAGGATCTCATTCAAATCCTCTATGAAGAGGAGTTATTTTGGCACCAACGATCACGAAGTTTGTGGCTCGCTCATAGAGACTGCAACACCAAATACTATCACACGGTGACTATGGCCAAGCGGAAACGATTGACAGTTACTTCTTTAAAGGATGACAAGGGAATCACCATCACACATCCTCTGGTTCTTTGAGATTACGTTAGGAATTTTTTTTACACACTTTACTTCGAAGATCAAGGTCGCTTACCCCTCTTCCCGATTGCAGAAGCCTTTCCCAGGTTAACCGAACCTGAACTGGCCTCTCTTTCTGCACCTGTGGGATGCGATGAAGTTAAACAGACCATTTTTGCAATGGGCACCACTAAGGCTCCGGATATTGACGATTTCAGTTCACTATTTTTTCAAAACCAGTGGCCTGTTGTGGGGCAGTCGGTCGCCACATTTATTCAACAGGTTTTCAGGCATGAACACTGGGAGGCGGAGATAAACCAAACTATTCTTGTGTTGATCTCGAAATTGTAGTCTCCAGTCTCCATAAGCCAGTTCTGCCCAATTAGTTTATATACAGTCCTCTACAAGACAGTCACGAAGGTTGTGGTAGATTGTCTTAAACCTTTCCTCAATCGTCTAGTCACTCCAGATCAATGTAGTTTTGTGCCTGACTGGTTAATAACTGACAATATTATTATTGCACAAGAGGTTATCCACTTTATGAAGAAGAAGCAGGGAAAATCTGGAATTCTTGCAATAAAGGTCAACTTGGAGAAAGCTTACGATAGACTCCGATGGGATTTCCTCCTGGATACATTACTCGATATAGGGTTACCAATGGATCTGATCAATTTAATTATGAAATGTGTTACCTCGTCAACGATGCAAATTTGTTGGAATGGTGATCTTCTGGAGTCCTTTACTCCGTCTAGGGGCATCCGGTAAGGGGACCCTTTATCCCCATACTTGTTTGTTCTCTGTATGGAGCGGCTTGGACACCTTATTCAGTCAGAGATGGCACAGGGCACCTGGAAACTGATCAGGCTGAGTAGGGATGGTCCCAGCATCTCGCATTTATTCTTTGCAAACGATCTCATCTTATTTGCTGAGGCTTCCCTAACTCAGGTGTAAATTATTTCTAGGGTTCTCCGGACATTTTGCTTGTCTTTAGGCCAGAAAGTCAGCACGGTCAAGTCTCAGCTGTATTTCTCTAAGAATATATCTCGCCCGCACGCTCGTGCTCTTAGCAAGCTATTGGGTTTCCAACATACCTTAAACCTCGGTAAATACCTTGGCGTCTCATTAATTCATGAACAATCAACGCGACGAATGTATCAGTATATCCTCGATACCACACAACAAAGACTAGCCAGATGGAGTTCTATATGTCTTTCACTTACAGGTCAAGTAACCCTGACGTAATCGATTCTTGCGACATTACCCATCTATACCATGCAAACAGTGCGACTGCCAAGACAATTATGTGATCACCTAGAGCGCATTATGCGTGCTTTCATCTGGAGCTCGCAGGAGGGATATCACAAGGTCCATCTTGTTAATTGGGAGGAGGTGTGTAAATCAAAAAAGTCTGGCGGCCTTGGTCTTCGACGAATTCGCTCTACTAATGATGCTCTGCTTACAAAACTTGGATAGGGGTTGCTCTCTAACCCTTCTACTCGTTAGGTCCAATTCCTTCGCGCCAAATACCATTTTGACCCTTGCTATCTTCCTAAAATGTTGGAGCGTAGAGGAGCCTCATCGGTTTGGCACGACATTTCTACCACATGGAATTTTATTCTCGCAGGTATTAGGTGGCGAATAGAAAATGGAAAAGTGGTTCGCTTCTGACTTAATGATTGGGTAGTTGATAACAGGCCCTTGGCTTTATTAGCTCTTAACCCCATTCCGGAAGGTCTTTTACTTGCAAAAGTGAACGAGTTTGTGAACACTGCCGGGGGCTGGTGCTGGGACAAGTTTCAGCACCTCTTTCCCTCCTCAGTATGTACAACCATTGCTAGCATACTACCTCTGCGTTTCGAGTTTGATGATGATTGAGTGGTATGGGGCCCCAATCCTAAAGGGTCCTTTTCCACAGCCTCTGCATACGAGTTGATTGAAAATCTCGAAGTTATCGGTGATAATCGTTTATGGAATCTGATTTGGAAGTGGTAAGGCTCGCAACACATCTGGTCATTTCTATGGCTCCTTTCCAAGGGAAACCTTTTGACTAATCAACAGCGTGCTTATCGACATCTTGCTATGGATGCAGGATGTCTCTATTGTGGAAATCTTGCGACTGCTCTACATGCTATTAGAGATTGTCCTAGAGTGCAACAATTTTGGCTTTAGTTTCTCCCAGACATCAATGTGGAGCTTTTCTTCAGTTCTACTCCACAAGCATGGATAAGTTCAAACCTCTCTCCGCAAGATGAGGTCAATGGATCCCGATGGCCCCTTATATATGGGGTGTCTTGCTAGTATTTGTGGAATTGGTGCAACAAATGTATTTTTGAACCCAGTTTTTCCTGGCCAGTCAGTAGTAAGGTGATGGTACAAGAATTGGCATCTCAGATAGCGCAAGCAAATACGGTTATTTCCCGAGTCGTTAGGGGTCCATCTATTAATAGACCCCGGACTATTAGGTGGGATAAATTGAGTGCGGGATGGATACGATTGAACACGGATGGAGCGCAGCAAAGGTTTAGTCGATATGCTTCAGCAGGTGGTCTCCTTCGAGATAGCTCAGGTATTTGGCAAGGAGGTTTTGTCCATTCTATTGGTTTTTGTTCCCCTTTGGATGCTGAATTATGGGGGGTCTATTCGGGATTGACTATGGCATGGGATATGGGATATCGGCGACTTGAATTAGAAGTCAATTCCTTGGAAATAATCAATATTCTCTCCTCCTCTAGTACGATATATAATACTTCCCTCACTCAAGCTATTCAGGCATTATTAACACGATCCTGGACGGTTCGTCTTTGACATGTCTTTTACGAAGGAAATTGCTACACGGATTAGTTAGCTTTTTATGCGACGTCATTTAGTTTTGAAATTATATTTTTACAGTTTCCTCCTTCGGGATGTCTTACTATCTTCTTAGAGGATATGTGTGGAGTTTTAACTATTAAGCCCATTCTTAAGGCCTCGCTTTCTTCCCTTTTTAAAAAAAAAAGTCTTTGGAATATAAATAAGATCTGCAGGAGAATTCGGAACGTCACGAGCATATAATGAGCTGTTTCTCAAAATCACTCTTCTTTCTACTTTCATTTCACCTCCATCAATTTCAGATATACCTGTTGATCTCTTTCCTTTTATATATATATATATATATATTCTAAGTGACATAGTCATTACCCACCTCTCGAGTCAAATTATAATGATTCTGTTCTTACAACTCTCTTAATCTTATCTTTATTGTCTGATAAAGAGTGTGTTCATGTTTAAGCATCTCCATTCCCCTTTACAGAAAGTTACTCAACTTGTTTACAAGTTAGGCGACCACCGCAATGCTCGAATATGGTCTTTATTGGTTAACTTTTACATGTATAGTTAGCTAAGCGGAGGTTGGTCCATGGTGGGTAGGTTAAACAGTACCGCTTGTTTTAAGTAATTTGCAGATCAGAAAACAAAACAAGACATTATTATCTGTAGTAAGATTTCAATATCAGATCATTACACGAGGTATAAGCAAACTGGTACGATTTTAATGGTAGAAACTATAAACTTATATCTATGTTTTTTGGTTCTAGAGAAGTTTGAGACACTGGTGGAACTACTTGATGCTTGTTTGTTTCATTACTTGGTACGACATGTAATTTGCAGATCATGCTTCACCGGAGTTTAACATTCCTTAATCTGCATGAAACAATGAAGATTTGTTAAGCGGTATCCATTAGTAAGCTACCCGTGTTCTTGAAGGGCAAGCAAGAAGAACTTAATACGAAAAGAGCTTACCTTTGTTCTTCGTCCATGCAGTTGTAGCTCTTGCTTGCCTTCTTGTAGTTGGGTAGAGGAACTTGACCAGCTTCGATTTGTTTCACATCTTCAACGAGCATATCGTAATGTCTCTTCACTTCATCCACTGTTTTGCCTCCGACGGCTCTGGCTAACTTCTGGAAGCGATCTGGAGTGTCCTGGTCATAAATGGCTAAAGCATTCTCGAACAGCTTGTTTTGCTTGGGAGTCCAAGTGGAGCTGGAGTCCATATCAGAGAGAAAAGAAAAAGAGTATATTAGAAAGATGAAACAGAAGAAGAAGAAGAAGATGGTATGCTATGCACCTATAGGTAGCCATTGATGGGCTATATATAGTGGTTAGCTAGTAGGGTAGAGTTGTGTTTGGTGGACGAGAAAGTGATAGACAACAAAGGGAAGGCGGTGTGGACCTACATGGTTTTCACTCATGCTCCAGGTAAGGTAATCCACAGGTTTGAGCTTTAAGTAACTAAACCTTTTTTTCAGGATTCAAGAAAAGAAAAGCTTTCCTTCTTTATGTTAATTACTGCACTTAGCATATTTTTAGTTGATTAATTAGTGAATAATAGAAAATTGAGAATATTAATGAAAACATTTTAAAATTTTCACCTAAAGGATGAATATGATAATCCTGTAACCCTACACCGAAAAGATTATTAAAATTGTTGTTGTAAGAACGAATCATTCTTTGAAAGTTACTGCATTTTGAGATGACTTTGGAGCTGTATAAACAGACAGCAGTTTACTTTTTAGGTGTTTTCTTTGTTTGTTGTCTAATCTTGTAAACTTGAAATAGCAGCCGCAGCACTGTTACTACTAGCTCCTACGCTCGACAACCTTCCAAAACATGTGTAGCTGGCCGCCCCATCTTTTTGAACTAAGAGCATGCGTCAGTTCCTGTGCATTTTGTCTATTATTGAGGAATGGTCAAGTCAAGATATCTCTTCTACATTCCTTCTTTCTCGTACAGATGGTTGGTTTAGCTCTGCTGATGCATTGTTGATGACTTTACCTGACATGGACTGAACTTGTACACTGTAACCTTTCTTCATGGCTTTAGGATTGATAGGATTGAGTCTGAGCCTGATACATCTCTTCAATACGAACAAAAAGTTGTCTTTCGTGCTAATCATGTTTTTCCAAGATGGGTTTCAATCAAGTGGTGAATACAATGAGTTTGGAACGGTTAAGGTTATCAGAATATTACATTGAAAGAGTCTCTTAAAAAAAAAGGGAGGACACTGTATTGCGTATCATTGTAGTGGGGCTTGTACTGCCAGGTGCCAGCTGCATGATTCTTCCCTTTGTATTATAAGCACTGGGCCCGAACGAAAGTGAAACTATTTGGAGCAAGTTTCAGTAATTGAGGGTACAGTAACCTGAATGTACATTTTGCTTACTGTACTTACTGAACTAGACCTCCAATTGTTGTTGTGTAGGGTTAAAAATGGCAGACACACCTCCAAATTCACAGTACACAGTTGTATAATAAGCTAATATATGAATTTTTAGTAGTTATTCATCATTTCTTATCTAAGCTTTTAAGATCAAACAATCCAGCTTTTTTCTTTTTTTTCCTGTATAGCTTTTGAGTGATTAAGTTTCAGGCAACCTAAAGTGAGCAACTTGACCAAATTTCTGATGGATATCTAAGGAGTTCCAAGCTCGGTTGCATTGCACCACAGGAATATCAGTAAGAACAATCATCAATAGTTTGGTACTAACAGTTGCTTTTCTGTCATTTCAGACTGTAACAATCACGGCATTTTCCAGAAACTTCAATCTGATTGATCATAGCAGTATTAGTACTAGGCCTCTAGCCTTGGTGAAATGTGCCTTTTCAGGTTTTCTTAAAAAAGAACATGCACTGTACAAAGAAACAAAGCAAAAACTTTCACCTGGTACTCTCGTTACTGTTCCAGAATCCTTATCATCCACGTCCGACACAAACTGCAGAATTTATCTCTCTGGATAGATATCTTCCCTTTCTTTTTCAAAAGCTTTAAGGCTAATTGCTTCTTTTATCTCCCCCGGGTGGACCTGAAATTTGCAAGTTGGAGAACTGGATCATATCTTTCCAAGACCAAAGACCAGATACTGCATATACTCCATGGAAAGTGGAATCGTAATAATGAATTTAGTGAAAGAAACTGGTCAAGACTTCTGTTTCCGGAACAGTCTGCTAAATAAGGAGTTATGGCTTATAAATTCGACCTAACATACATGTTTTCAACTCTGCATATGGCAATTCCAGCTTCAGTGGATTTCCTGTATGGATAAGACTTACCAAGTTTCTATTCCTATCTGTCCATCAGTGCATATCTACATAGAATTGCTTTGGATACACATCATTCCTACAAGATGGATTAATCTTCAAAGACTTTATATCACTCCATTAAATGATTAATTAGCAGAAGATAGAGTTCTTCTCTTGAGAAATACTGTGGAATTGAGTTTACACTTGTAATTATTAATTTCATTTTTAGTAATTATTACGTAATATTTTATGTTTAAACTGAATTAACAAGAATTTTAATTTAGAAATAAGAGAATTTCTATAAACGTACAGTAAGCATACAACCTGTGATATGGGCCAGCGTTAAGAGTTAAATGCTAAAAGGTATAAAAAGAAAGAAGATGATCCTCCCATGAACGGTGATCATTGGTTGGAAAATGACAGTTGGTGTAGCTTTGAGAATTGCGGAGGGTCCTAATGGTTGATAAATGGTTGGAGATACATCAAGCTGCAGATGATTGGATTCCTTATCAGCATCCATCTTGTTTCCTGTGTATAAAAGTGATTCCTGCAGATACCTTGCATACCAGCATAGCTTGGATTTGGATTCGTTCATTTTATTCCTTTGGTCCCTCTTACAAGTTGGCTCTTGGGTTTGAGGTCATTCCAGGTTTTCTGGGGCAGGCATCTTTTTGGGTGTAAGATAAAAGTTTTGAAGAGACAGACTATGTCTACCTGGAGAATCCTGGGAACCATTTACTACTTTTACAGGATCAAAATGTGAAAAGAAGCCAAGAACAAGAACAAAGGCATATTCTGTTCTTTCTGTCCTGTCACTTGCATGCTGACGTTAACCTTCTGTGTAACTTTCTCTGCATGACCAATTGAAACGATGGAGAGATCAGATCAGTGGGTGGAGTGGAGTGGATTTGAATTTGAATTTGGGATTGGTTTTGCTTTCAAGGTAATGGAATTTGCCAGGTTGTGTAAGATGGAAAGTTGAGCTTTTAGGTTTCAACTTCAATAGGTTCTTTGTTCTTTTTATGATTCCTTTTTTTTTTCATATTTCATCATAATTTAATTAAAATTAATTATAATGACCACAAAAATTATTAAATGATAAATCTGAAACTTTTTATATTTTAATAATAAAAAATTGCAAAACCCATTTCTCAAAACTTTAAAATATATATATATATACTTAATTAAAATGTGATATAATTATACCTAAAAATAAGTTTTAATTGAATATCATATTGTATTGGATAATATCATAATTTTATTGGATGCAAATCCCAATCAACAGAACACTGGACCTTTGAAGGCCCTTTTGTATGGTGATTGCTCATGGCCTGTTCTATAACCCTAGTCCAAAGCTCAAGAGATGCTAGACCCATTGTAACTTGTATTGGCCCATATACATCACAAAAGGTTCAAGATGGAGAACTTGTATGTAATGATATGCATATCTAAATGAAGAATGCAATCTTATATTACTTCAAAGAAATCCAAATTAAGACTAAGCTTACTACTCTTGATCACAACTCGGTCCACAACCTGAAATGCGTTATGTATCATAAACAAAAAGTGTAAGATCCCGGTATTGATGACTAGCACCGATGCAATTGAACCGAACCCTTTCCTCCTTCGTTCTAGTTTCACTCGAGGAGGTAATCCACTATCGAACGAAATGGTAAGAAAAAAAACTATATCTTAAACAAATTTCAAGTAACAAAAATATAATGTTTATATAAATAGGAAACAAGAAAAACAAGAGATGTGTTTGTGGTTATTCATTGGTTCCAATCCTAAATATCCCATGTGTCTTGTCTTCCTATTTTGGGAAAACATGGGAAGGAATACAAGGTTGTATTGACAAAAATCTCAGTATTACTAAGGAGACCAATGGTATGGTACCACTGACATCCTCTTTCTATTTTCTCCATTGAGGACCACAACTTGCCCCATCATGAAGCTTAACTCACAACCTTCCTACCATATTAGTCAAGCCAAAAAAAAGTCATACCCAACTAATTAATGCCTTGTATACACAATACTTCAACTCTTTAAATTTTTATTTGTTTATTTAAAAATTTTTACAATCATTTTTTATAGTTTATTTAAAAGATAACTACGAAATATAAATATTAGACACGAACTAATTAAATTTCATTAATATGGTAAACCCAACAAAGGTTTTAAACTCGATATATTTAAAAATGTATAATTTATTTTTTAATGAAACAATTTGCC
>JAOQMP010000002.1:1460420-1474895 GCA_027563575.1 Erythroxylum pedicellare
ACACGAACTAATTAAATTTCACTAATATGATAAACTCAACTAAAGTTTTAAATTCGATATACTTAAAAATGTATAATTTATTTTATATCATTTAATTAATTTTTATTATATTTTTAATTTTTAATTTTATGATAATATCATATCAAAATTTATTATTTTAAATAAAAATAATGAAATATTATGAAACAATTCGTAAAATAAATGATAAATTTTAAATTAAAAATCATTAAATTATAGAAAATTATCAACCATTTATAATTTTAATACGATTTGAAATTTGATTATGCTAAAAAATTTTGACCCGAATTTAGATTTAGACGAATAAAAAACAATTAAACTCGGAATAATTTTAATTAAATATATTTTTAATATTTTTAAAATAATAATAATTTAAACTTATAAATGTTTTAGAACTTAGTTACATGTGTAGGAAGACAGGATGCCACGTGTAATGGCTAAGAAGAGTTAAAGACTCGGTCATACGTTGGCCTTTTTATGCCTACACGGGCACTACGAAAGGTGCTTTTGGTCTGAGCCGCCCATCAGCATCAAGCCGACAGAGGCAAATGGCCAAGTTGGACATGCATGTAATATTCTTCTTTCACACGGCCTTTTTTCTTTCCAAGATATTGATTGGTTTGATCGGGTCTACCTGACTAAGACTAATTTTCCTTTCTTTGTTCATATAATTCCACAGGTAATTCGCTATCACGACGTGGCATTGTCCAAAATATCCTCTTTCTAATATTTTAAATTTTGTATAAAAATTATATTAGTAAGCTAGAAAATTTAAAATTTAAATAAAATTTAAAATTTAAATAAAATTTAAAATTGTTAAATACAAATTAAATTTAGTTTACAAAATTAATTAATTCGATTAGTTAATAAACTGATTAGTTTTTTACAACAAAAGTTATTAAAATAAATCGAATCATAAAATAAAAAACTTACTGACCCGAAATTTTTATAATTGAACTGATAAAGACGGTTTGATTTTTAATCATTATTTTTTTATTTGACTTAGTGTGTAATCGCAAGTCAAGCATGCAATGAACAATAACAACAATTCATTAGAAGACATAGTCTAGAGAGGTTTATTAGTATTCATCTTAACCCCTAATTAATAGAGAAATTGTTTTTAACTGACCTGTAAAAGAAAAAAAGATAAAAGAAGAGAAAAAATAATAATAATACGATTAAATAGGAAAAAGCTTAGGGTATATAGTGGGATATAAAATAAAATTTTTATAATTTATCATCATCGTCATCATCATATCTTGTCTGAAGTCCCGCAACAAAGCGAAGTTTAGAAAAATTTGATAATACGTAATACAAAATAGAGAGGTTATTTTCGACAGACCCGCGTTCATCAATGGTTAACAGACATACATTCCGGCATCGAAGCGACGCCGTACGGACTTTTGTCCTTTTTCTTATTAACAAGTTTTGCCCAGAGGTTGCAAATGAAATTACTTTTTCACTTTTAACTCATTTCATTCACGCGTTTATTTAGGATGAGTAGGTTGACGCCTCGCAGCAGCTTTTTGCCCCACCAACAATAACAGAACAACCAACCTCAGTAATCTTCTTCCTGGATTATTATTATCATTATTGCCAAGTAGAGTGATTGATCATTCTTAAGCGAAGATCCTGACCAATAAAGTTTGTGTCTTGATTCTTGAAGGTTATGAAGTAATAAATTAGTGAAAAGTTTCGATCTTTAGTGGAATAGAATCCATAAACAATTGGGTTCAAATCTCAATCAGTTGGAGATGTACCGGTACTTGTCCTCTACAGTAATAATTGACAGTCATGTCACCTATCATGAAGAAAAGTTGTTGATTATAAAATAAGATTCTTTTTAGTGGTTAGTAATTAGTTCAATCATTGAGGGAGTGTTCAAGCTTTTTCTATGTGTTTCAATGGAGGGTAAGTTAGCTTAAGCTAGGACCTCTTTTCCCTGAAATCCGGGAAGTCAACGGAACCCAATAAGCATTATTAACAACCGAGGCCCTGGCGGGGCGACGAACCCTTGTCCAGCTAAGCTACTGGCTCGACCCATGTGCACCGGAGTTCTAGTTTTTGTGTTTTCATGAGAGAGAGAGAGAGAGAAAAAAAATAGCAGTGGTGGTTTCATTAATGGCTCTCCGGTGAGAGTGAAAGCGACCCAGTACAGACAGCAGAGACCTGGCGGTTGGGGCACTACCAACTTCTACAATTTAATGTCATAAAAGCTACTGCCAGTCATTTTTCTTGTTTTGGGTTTCTATGACAAGTACAGTTCGAGACATAATTGCTAGTTTTGATTGAAATTAGTTGACCTTTTGAAGAAAGATCTCATTTTTGGAGGTTTATACTAAACACACATCGTTATTAATGTTTATAGAACATTAAGCATTTGTTTCTGTTTTTACTTGGTTGGTTCGGGTGTGAAGTGAATACAGGGAACAGAACACGACATCGGAAACAGAATCAGAGCTCGTGATTGGAGTTAAGAATATTACAGACATAACTAGAAACGGTAAATCACTTCTTCGTTTTTTGTTTCTTTTATGGGATTTTTGAGATTTATTTTCTTAAATGCAACGAACATCAACGTACAGACTACAGAGAAGTAGTGGGGTTGGTCAACATCAACACCAATAAGCAGGTAGAAGAAGAAAGAAGATGGTGAACTGAGCATGTATTGATCACAATAAGTTCACCATCTCCACATTATCACGTTTCATTTCAATGGAGGACGGTCCAAGATTTCTGTTCCATTTGGCTGTTTTGCTCTTGTTCTCGATCCACTGTGTCCTGTCCCAGCAACTGTTCTTCAACTCTCGCGTCGAAAGATTAGCATTGCTCGATCTCCGGTCGTCACTGGGTATCAGAAGCAGAGAATGGCCTAGAAGATCCGAGCCATGCAGTGGGTGGAAGGGAATCAAGTGCAAGAACCGTCGGGTTGTGGAAATCAATCTATCCGGGTTTAGACGAACCCGTGTTGGGCGATTGAATCCCAGTTTCAGTGTTGATGCTCTTGCAAATTTTACGTTCTTGGAGTCTTTTAACGCTTCTGGATTCTCACTTCCCGGTTCTATACCGTATTGGTTTGGTTACCGGGTCAGTTCGTTGCAAGTACTGGATCTCCGGTCAAGTTCAGTGACCGGTGCGATTCCTCCTTCACTTGGTAACTTAACCAAACTCAACGCTTTGTATCTATCTGGTAATGATCTTGCTGGTAGTATTCCTACTACATTGGGACAGTTAATGCAACTATCTGTTCTCGATCTTTCAAGGAATTTGCTTACTGGGTCAATACCTACATCTGTTGCATTGCTTGGTAATCTATCTAGGCTTGACCTCTCCTCGAATTACTTATCTGGGGCGATCCCTCCGGGTTTAGGTGGTGTTAATAGATTCAAATTCTTGGATTTGTCTGATAATAGTATCACAGGTTCAATACCTGTCCAACTTGGTAATCTTTCTAGATTGGTTGAGCTCAATCTCAGTAAGAATTCGTTGTCCGGGTCATTGCCTATAGAGTTAACTGGTTTGAAGAGCCTGCGGAGTATGAATATTGGGGGAAATGCGCTCGAGGGTGCATTGCCAGAAGGTCTTTTTTCGAGTCTTAATGGATTGCAGGCTGTGGTACTCAGTAGGAATAAATTGGATGGTGCTGTTCCTCGTGCATTGTTATCATTGCAAAGTTTGCATCTACTTGACATATCTAGTAATATCTTTACAGGCAATTTGCCTAATTTTAGCTTAGATGGCAATGCCAGTAATCGCCTGTTCAATTTGTCGAACAACTTGTTATACGGAGCTCTGCCATTGTCACTTGGAAATTTTACTTCGATTGATTTGTCTGGTAACTATTTCCAAGGAATGCCTCCTGGTGATGTTCCAAGAAATTTTAGCCTGGACAGAAACTGCCTTCAGGAAGTTCCTAACCAGAGGAGTTTGGAAGTCTGCAGATTCTTTTACTCAGAAAGAGGCTTGACTTTCAATGATTTTGGAAACCCCGAATTGGTGCCACGGCCTTTGCCAGAACCTGCTGCAAATAAAAGCAAACGTTGGATTTACATTTTGGTAGGATTGTTTGCTGGAGTAGGTTTCATTGTTATTTTAGTATTGGTTTTGGTGGTGGTTCTAAGAAGGTGTAACAGGAGCGTCTCGACTCAAAGGGGCACTGCAAATGTCGGGCCTGTTCCAGAGGCAAATAGCCCTTCGCATCCCAAGGATCCTACTAACGTGTTCAATGTAGGAGAGTCTTTCACATACGAGCAACTGCTTCAATCAACTGGTGGATTTAGTGAAACTAATCTCATCAAGCATGGTCACTCTGGAGATCTCTTTCATGGTTTTGTTGCGGGAGAAATCCCTATAGTTGTCAAAAAGGTCAACTTACACTCTATGAATAAAGAGCCATACATGGCAGAACTCGAACTTTTTAGCAAGTATTCGAATGTAAGATTGGTCCCGCTCTTGGGACATTGTTTGGAGAATGAGAAGCTTTTGGTCTACAAATATATGCCCAACGGAGACTTGGCTAACTCCTTCTACAAAGCAGGAATTGTGGAGGATGAAGATTTACAGTCACTGGACTGGATTACTAGATTGAAAATTGCAATAGGAGCTGCAGAAGGCCTGTATTATCTACACCATGAGTGTACCCCTCCCCTTGTTCATAGGTAGTGCACATCTTCCTTTGGATTAGCTTAAAGCTTTCTTTAGTTCGATTTTCGATATTCGGTTGGTCGCAATGAAGTTCAGTGAACTATTAGACTTCTATGCTGGACCTTTTCTATAATGGCAGAATAATCTGTGAATGCAGAGGCATTAATCTTAGTTTGTCCATGTCCTTTCTGATTGAACAGTCATAGGGAATATGCATCTTAGGACTTGGTCTAGATCGCTAACTACTAAAATTTCCTATTCATATACTTTTTGATTTAAGAAAGTTGAATTGTATTGTTTCTCTTTTTACTCACTTATTTTCTAAGCACAAATATTTCTTATTAGCTTTATTCAGAAGATATTTTACAGAAAGGCTTCAATTGGTGATTCTCATGTATTTATTTTTCTTTGGTTGAAGAGATATACAAGCGAGTAGCATTCTGCTTGATGATAAATTCGAGGTGCGACTTGGAAGCTTAAGTGAGGTTCGTCCCCAGGATGGTGAATTGCACCAAAATGTGCTGACAAGATTCTTGAGAAAGCAACAGTAAGTAATTTAAGAGTTGCAGATATCTTTAGTTCTGTTGATTATTCACTATAAGCTTCAGTAGTGGTCTACAAATATCTCGTTTGTCTTTTGAGTTGAATCAGATGGAGCTATTTTTAGTTTCCACCATGTTCCTTTATTATCAGTTTGGTGTAAAGAGGGCCATGAAAAGAACATATGCTTGATTTAGAATATCCACAGGATTAGAGTTAAGCGTCATAAGATTGCAGAAAATGGAGGACTAAACTGATTAATGTTGTGAGGATTATCCTGCAGAACGTGATCGCCCATTAGAATTGACTCATGCATGATTCAAATGATTCTCCGTCACGAAAAAGCTTGTTGTTGAGATAGTATGTTAACAGGTCCTCTGACATTGTTTTAAATGGTACCTGAATCCAGGACCAATGTTTCTCATTTGCTTCACTTAGCCAAGGTCTGCTTGATTCACAGAGAATAATACGCTTCTCTTTTCATTTTCAAGGAATACTAATATGTTTTCTTCTTGACATGCAGATCCTTTGAAGCCAGCACTTCTGGTAAGTATAGTGATCTCATATACGAAATTCTTAACATTTTTCTTCCCCTTCCATTTTCTTCCTTTACACCAGAAAGGAATTATGAGTTTCAGTCTTCTATTGCACCGCTTTTGACTTAGTAATGGCTCATTATTATCCGAAAAGCTGCATCCCTCTTGATGCTTTTCGTTAATAAGCGAATAATCCATTATCTAAAACTTGGAAGATTGACTGAACAAACTTAAAATGAGGATCAACATTTTGGTGACCGGGATCTAGTTCATTGTCCTGTGAATAATGTTCTTGAAGACATGCTTACATTAGTCTTGCAGAAGTCATTGACTTATAATTGGTTGTAGTATGTTCGGGATTCTGGGACCTAACACATTCATGTCAGGATTAGTTCAATTCCATTCTTTCTCCAAACAAAAGAAATGCTTGATGTGTGCCGCCTTCGTCAGGTGGTGTATACAGTTTGATATATTTCTCTGTTAATGTGCAGGTGCATCCCCAGCAACTTGTGCATACGACGTATACTGTTTTGGGAAGGTGTTACTCGAGCTGGTCACAGGCAAGCTTGGGATCAGTAAATCAGATGATGCATCTTCAAGGGAGTGGCTGGAGAACACGCTGGGATACATAAGTATATATGACAAGGAACTGGTTACTAAGATCGTTGATCCTTCTTTGATTATAGATGAGGACCTGTTGGAAGAGGTATGGGCAATGGCCATTGTAGCAAGGTCATGTCTTAACCCCAAGCCAGCCAAACGTCCTCCAATGAAATACATTCTAAAAGCCTTGGAGAACCCTCTAAAGGTGGTAAGAGAGGAGAGTTTCAGCTCCGGGAGGTTGAGAACAACTTCATCCAGGAGATCCTGGAATGCTGCTGTTTTCGGTAGTTGGCGACATAGCTCATCGGATAATGCCGGGCAGACCATCCGAGAAGGCATTAATGTCCTAAAGCAGTCAGGAAGAGTAGGATCTCATGGAAGTGGTGGAATTGAGCACACATCTTCCACTAAAAGGTTGTCCAATGAAATATTCCCTGAGCCACTAGAAATGGAAGATTTAGAGAGACAAGATGAAGTTTAGCTTCTTGAGCATGCATTAAACATGTCGATATGCTTCATAATTCGGCGGTAGAAATTCACATCTGATTTTCTCATACCTCCTCAAGTCTGCAATACGTAATCTTACAACCCCTTTTTGGAAAAAACAAATTACGTATCAACAGAAAGCTTTCAAATACAAGAACAGAAGATGTTTTTTCAACCCTTTATGGCAAGTTAGAAGCTAAAGTTTGTTGGTTCCACAACTAGTTTTCAAGGTACAAGCTTAACACTGTCATCGGTACATTACAAGCTTGACACACTTACGATGTGACCCAAAAGAAAACTTCATGTAAAAAGCTCTCACGATTGTCCATTCCACAACCAGATGAGAACCAGCTTACTGAGGAAGAATGTGAAATTCATGAGGCATGTAGTCTTCACTGGGTCTATAGTACTTGTTTGGAGAATACAAGCCTAAGTTGGATACTTGGCTGGTATAAAGGCAAGCAAATCTCTCAACCTGTAGAATTCAGAAAGTACAGATTTTATACTGCCATGATTGCGCGTTATAAGGAAAAGTATAGGCGGAAAGGGAATACGGAAACATCTTTCAAAATGACCGCAAAACAAGTGATTAAATCTTGCCTGATGAGCAAATCGGGAATTTTGATAACCTGTCTTCATGAGTTGCCCCCAGACCTTGTGAAACTGCAGTTAATAACCGACAAGAGCAATCACTGACCTGAATTAACATGTGTAATGTGATAATGCTAAGTGCTATTTATGACGGTCGGATGAATTTGTTCACCTTTTGATGACATTCCTGTTGAGCACGTCGATGGGCACTTCTTACTTTATCCTTTTCGCACTATCAGCAGTGAACATTCAAAATATAACGTGAGTCTGTACAACATCGTTCATAAGGGGAAAGTTGGAAGGGGTACTAGCATCATAACACATGCATCTAACCTCTAACTCTCGCATAGCCTCATGTTTCTCCTGCTTCTGCTCAGCATTTAGATCATCAAACCTGTAGAAATGTGTAGGTTGGCTTAAAAATTAAAAAAGAACAATATACAATTAAATTTGCAAAGCCCATATTAACAGGTGAACTATAAAAGATTTTAGTTGGTGGACCTGAACATATACTTACTTGAGGGACCGCTTAAGATGATATAAACAATCTTCAATTTGATCACGATCATCCCTCAATGATCTAAGGCACTGCATAATAATGTCATTTAGGGAAACAAGATAGAGTTTATTAATCCAGATAATTATAATCGAAATGGTGTAAAATAAATCAAAAGCTTTAATCTTATTTAGTGTATACAGACGGTAAAACAATCCTCAAAAAAGGCTGTCCATTTTGTGAAATAAAAGTCAAGAGATTGCCTATAATCATCACATACGGAAGATATCATCCACTTGATTGCCAGCAGGCAATGAAACTACCATTCCATTCCATAATATGGTCCATTTCAATCACTTTGCATTTTAGAAATTAAGCAAAAGAAACCACGGAAAGGGGAGAAATCCATACTCGGCATATTCACAAATTCTTGCCAATAAGTTTGCCCATAAATGGATTAAATTCCATCAAGCATCGTTAAGTTGGGCAGCTAGTTATATCAATATCTAACAATTTCCATTCAAAATGGATGTTCAGAATGACTTGTAGTCTTATCTCAGTTTAATAACTTGTAGCAATTAAGCAAAAGAAACCACGGAAAGGGAAGAAACCCATACTTGGCTGATTCACAGATTCTTGCCAATAAGTTTGCCCATAAATGGATTAAATTCCATCAATTATCATTAAGTTGGACAGCTAGTTATATCGATATCTAACAATTTCCATTCAAAATGGAAGTTCAGAATGACTTGTAGTCTTATCTCAGTTTAATAACTTGTAGCAATTCACCTTTCGTGTATCCCTCAGTTCCCATAGAAGTTGCACCTCCCTCTCAAGCTCTGGAATCACAAGCATAGTTCTCCAACCTGTCCATAAATGCATTAAAAATCAAGCTAACCACAACTGTGAACAGATGCACTGGAAACAGCCACATTAATATTGCAAGGGAGAAATAATTGGTTGTTGTCATCTAATGACAATTTATGAATAGGGAAGAAGTCACATATCATAATTTTGGAGCAATAAATTTCTTTTGAAGAAAAAAATAAACAATGTATTCCAAAATTTCCAGGAATACTATACAGCAACTTGTTCAGAGGTGCACAACAAAATTGGACCAAAAGAAAGTTTCACATCTTTAAACCTATCTCACATGCCAAATTAAACATGTAGACCACATTACTGATAACAATGTTATAAGGAATGAGCAATACTACTGCCAATTTGGGTCAGATTATGGCTGACATGTCCATTTCTAACTTTTCTTACACAATTTTCTAGACCATAAAATAATTCCATGCATGCCCCACTTAAAATTACTTAGAAACCATATTAATTTGTCTTGCAAAACTGCTAACCTAGCAATTTAGAACTGAAAATTAGGAGGTAAGAATATCATACCAAGAACCTTTTTGCTGCGTAAAATATCTCCATAGATATGATCACCAACATAAAGAACCTAGCACAACATATATATTTGTTATACCACCAATTCAAACATCCAAGTATCAAATACGCAAACAAATAAAAGTTAAGAAGAATGAGTATTCCAAACGGTCATGTCTGAAACACATCCTTATAAACCATGGTGCTGCATCACATCTAGTTGGTACACATCTCAAACCCATTAGCAAAAACAGAAACAAGTTGACAAATAATCACCTGTGAACTAGACTCAATTGAGAGCAACTTATGTAGATGAGCAACATTGCCTCCCTGAAAAGGCAGGTTCAAAAACACAATTAGCTTCAAACTGAAACATTTCACGTGAAATGCTATAGTTTCGTGGTGCCAACTACATAGTTTTCTTCCAAGGAAGGTTGGCATTATGAATGCTCTTAATTTTACAGCACATATCTCATTACAACGTTACAGAATCAAAATTACCTGGAAAACTCTACAACTCTTATTTTTCTCCATCAATGATATCCTTGGAAAAGTATCTCCGACCTTTTTGTAGAAATAAAATTTTGGATCATTGAAAGGAAAGACTAAGATCACCAGTGACAAATAAGGATAGCACAGAATTCCACACAAACCTGGGGCATTGGAGTGCCATTATCAGTGTTTAGTAGCTTTCCAGAATCAGCTTCCACCTCAAAAAGATTAGCACGATTTTCTTCATGAAAGAAGCTAGGTTTTGCACTGAACATATAGTTACATAAGTGTCAAAAGTCGAAGAACCAAAAGAAACACTCATGTTACCAAATAAAATTGTTGAAGTTAGCAACAATAATAGGTTTGTTAGTAGATAGCATTGGAAACAGCTCAAGACAGGGTAACCAGAAGATTATCAATATAAAGAGAAATGAATCTTAAAGAGTCAATCAGCCTGACAAAAGAAAGCAATCATCAAAGAAATGGTAAAAAAATTTATTCAGTGGATCACCCAGTACATCTAAATTAGGACCAAGAGACTCATCAGAAAGGGAAGGCAATAAAAGAATGGAATCAATACTATATAGAATTGACCATTCTGGTGTTTTGGTTAAATGAATATGACCTGCCAGTGATGACAACATCAAAGAACTGAAGCCAATCAAAGTTGCAGGTTCTGCTATCGACCATGGTAAGTGAACCACAAAGAAAATTCATCACAATGTTTGTGTAATCCCATAAGCTGCAAAAGAGATGAATAAATACTCTCATATTTTACCATCCAAAGCTTTATGAGGAAACGGCAAAAGATTCTCTCGAAAATAAACATTATGTTTTTAGGCTACTATAGAAAGGGGATCATTAAACACCTATTTGTCACCAAGAAAGTTGATCGACCGGAATCTTTGAGCATCTTAAGCATCGGAATTACAGATGTATCTTCAATGATATACCTGATGGAGCGTCATAAAAAACAGAAAAGATAAAATAAAGAATAAAAGAAATGAGGTGTCTAAAAGCCATTTTTAAAGAGATTAATGATGCACAAATCACGTATGACTCAGTCTCAAGAGAAAGCCAAGAGACCACTTGTCCACTGGGAAACATTCATTAGACCGGACTTTCCGGGTTAAAGACAATGGGGTCACTACTCATAACGTATATATGTTCCTCCATGAATGAAATACCAAATTTACCCTCACTTTTTGGGATCTTTAGCGACCATTTGCTTCAGAGTTCCATCGCGGTGACACATGTCAACTGCTGCACGAACATCTTTATACATACGTGTATAACTGAAAGGTTTGGTTGGACATTGAAAATGAAAACAATAAACAGGTGTATAAAGAGTGTAAGATGCATAATCTAATAAAGTATGCATTCTTGCATGATGACACATCATCATTAATTAATCATTGGAAAGAAATTCTACAAAACATCAACGAAACATGCTACATTTTGCTAACGTATATGATTCATTTCATTTATAGCCACAAATAGTTTGTGTTACAGATATTTGCTCACATACAGCCTATGATTATATAATTTGTTGCTTTATATGTAACATGTGGAGTTAATTATTTCATCCGAAGGATATATGTTTCATACAAACAAGTCAACAGCTTAGAACTGGAATATATTTTAATATAAGATAACATACTTCAGTGTCATGAAGCAGTGGAAAAAGTTAGATGATAATCATAGTATTTATGAATATAAGATTAAGCTCATCCTCTAGTATACACTTGCCAATAAAAGGATAATGCTTGAGGAAACACCAAAGAGTAACACGCTGGGCCAGTTGCATTGCTTTTAGGAAAGCAATTTTTATTCTGAAAGCAGATTGTTTATAGAATCACCTATTGTTGAACTTAAATTAATACAATGCGAAGAATATTTGGTCAAGAGGTGTATTATGAAAGACTGGAAAAGATTTCATTTTCCTCCAAAAATTAAGAACACGTGATGAATGGAATATAAAAGATTTCTGAAAGAAAATGAGCACTAACTAATGTTCTTACTCTGCTCCCTCTGGAATCTTTCCCGGATTATGATCCTTAAAATCAACAAGCTGGGCAAACAAGTAAACTTCAGCTAATGAGAAAAGAGTATCAATAAGTGCATATTCGGGTCCATCAAAAGCATCACGTATCAGAGTATTTCCATATGTGCCAACTTTTTCTTCCTTGGACATCTCTCTAAATCCATGGTAGGCAACCTTTACATATTTGTGACGATCCATCTGCATAAAGCGGAGTTACCAAATCAGATGCATAAAGCGGAGTTACAACCACAGACAACTGTGACCATATAGCTATTAAGAAAATCACCTTCAAGATGTTGCCCCTCTTTTTATCCAAAACCAAACCTCTAACCATGTATTTACAATCAAATAACCATTCCAGCAACTGCAATAGATACGTCAATGTTTTAGCTCACATGCTAAAATATTGAAGTCAAGAAGAACACATTGTGACAAACTTACTTCTTGTGGATAACCAAGATCATACACCAACTTTTTGACTGTACCATCATATGCAAGGGATTCAAAAGTTTCAGGTCTGTATTGAGCCAGGGTATAATCCATATCGAAACCAACAGCTACAATGTTCTCCATATTCAGAGGTCGGTTGCAGAAGATCTGTTTCCCAATTTCAATGTTGCTTCCTTCTTCCGATGAGGACCAAATAAATGGTTTTTGAATGCCATCACAGATAGTCACATATTGATCACTTAGAACGGTTCTCTGACTTTTATCCATTCTGCAGCCAACTGACTGGCCCCTGGTAGATCCAACGAACATGACAAAATGGTCAACTTCGAATACGACAATTGCATTGTGCCCTATATTGTCTCTCATCCACTTACTACGCACCAATAAATGGACAAACGGCCAAATTCCACGTCTTGTGTAATCAACAGCTTGTCTCTCATCTCTCACATAAGAAAATACTCAAAACACCAAACATTCCAATTTCCACGAAAAATGTCCATAAAATGCAAAACCCATAACACTATCCAGTTCCTTGCACATTCACTTGACTAACAAAAACAGAATAAACAGATTACCTAGTAAATGCCTTTAGTACGGGGAACTCATCCTTACTTCTTCTACGTTTCAACTTTTCAATACTTTCTTTAGCGATAAATGTACCACAGATGGAAAATATGTGAACTTGGAACAAGTTGACTAATTTGCATGGTTTCAACTATACATTCTCCAAGAAAAGAATCGCATACACTTACTCGGGAAACAAAAAGACCTTAGCATCATAACTGCAAAATACAATCAAATTGAGCAGAGAGTGAAAGTGCAAACCTGGTCTAGACTCAAGAATCGTCAAATAACGCTCCAAGTATCACCTAACAATCCAATTTCTGAGAACAATTCAAGCAGAATGCTCCAATTTCCACAAAAACCCCAAACGCAACAAAACGACTTCTTAGAACAAAATTACAAAAATGCAGCACATGTATCAATCATGTGTCAAAACAAAAATTGGCGGTTAGAGAAGAGTCTAAAAGTGTAACAAACAAACAAACAAACACACCAAGAAAACAAAAACAAAAAGAGTATTACTAAAGGAAACGGACCTGAAGAGTGAAAAGGTCTGCAGTTCAGCTCCAGATGGAGCCAGAAAGAGCGCGGGAAACGAGGGGACAAGACAAAGAAGGGTTTATTGGGAAATGCCATTCGAGGAACACGAATTAAACGCTCGTTTGGGGAATCAGAGAGTGGCTCTTCGTGAATCGGATGCTCAATCACAAGTTGGCAATGCAGAGAAGGATAGCATCAAATTAGACTGATAACGGTTGTGATTGGAATTCGTGCTTAGGGCGTTAAGAACAAGCTTTACTCGTATCCAATCCGGATCAGGACAATGAGAATAAACACCGATTCCATCAGCCCTTTTGCGACTCGAGGCGGTTCGCATTCCCATCTCGCTCGCCTCGTCGTCACTCAATCAAGTCACTCACTAAGCCACTAGCTCAAGGTGTAGTGTCGTGTCGGTTGTGCTTCGTGTCCGACGTGGTGGTAGTTGATGCCACGTGGCGTATCTGCATAAGCGGTATCTTTTGCTCCGTTTCGTCACACGAGCAAGTTGATTCGATGTTTTTCAATTCAATTGTTTATTTACCCCCCTTATTATTTTGACATAATTATTATTTATTAGAATAAAAATTCAACTTCCATACGCAATATACTAAATGAAATTATCATTAAAGTTTTTATTTTTTTGAAACAGAGGAATCCAAAGTTATTATCCGCCTACGGGATAAACCTCCGGATTGATATCATAGTCTGTAAATTACGCTAATCAGATACTTCGCACAAGATAAGTCATGTATGACAGGCTCGATTAAAAAAGCATAATTAGAAGGAATCAAACACAGAACCTTTTAGCCCATGCCCCTCCATTCTATCAACTTAACTACCCCCTTAATTAATAGAATGGAATAGAATGGAATGTAATAGAATGAAAGGGAACGGAATGGTTTATAATAGAATAGAATGTAATATGGTAAAAAATTGTTTGAGAAGGACGGAATGGTTCATAATGTAATGTAGTGAAATATTGTTTGGAAGATGGATGGAATGGGATGTAATGTATAATAAATGACTTTTATACCCTTTATATTAAAATGGTTGTTGCAGGAGGTTTATTATTTTATTATTAATTA
>JAOQMP010000002.1:1484173-1500955 GCA_027563575.1 Erythroxylum pedicellare
AAGAGATTAAATAAGTTTATGTAATTAAAAATAGTTTATTTTTAAATTTTATTAATATAATTAATATCAGTGATTAAAATACAATTAAATTAATAGGTTATATAAAATTTTGTTTTTATTAAAAAAACAAAAAATTGAAAATAACAACTGAAAATCCCATCTTCTAGAAATTCTGGTATGGATACTGTGGACTTGGAGAGTGAAAGAGATGAATATTTGGCAGTGAATCGTATCAGACATTAAATCTCACGTCACAACACGACAGTGATTCAGCTGAGTTTTTACAGTGCCTGCCCTAAAGCATCAATCTGTAGTTTCTTAATGTTTTAATACATAAAAAGCATATTTTAACAAATGAGTTTGTTCATTTGTTGATTGAAACTACGAGAGGAGAGCAAAGCAAAGAGTTTGGATATAGAGAGATGGGTAGTGATAGTACGGGTTGCTGTGGGGCCGATTTCTGGTTATATCTGGCCGTAATCGCCGGACTAGTGGCGTTTGCTGGCTTGATGGCCGGTTTGACCCTGGGTCTCATGTCTTTGGGCCTCGTTGACCTCGAGGTTCTCATCAAATCTGGCCGTCCTCAGGATCGTATTCATGCAGGTACTGTGGCTGACGGTTTTGTTTTGGTTAAGCTTTGGTCATCTCTTGTTTTGTTTAATTCGTGTTTTGATCAATTAAGTTTTGTGTTCATTTAAGCGGATTTCGGTGTTTTTGATTCTATTGTTTGGCTGTTGTTTGTTTTTTTGATTGGCTTAGGGTGTTTGGTTTAGGTGGCAAGTTTTGAAGTTAGTTTGAGTTGATGTGTGTGTGATTTGGAGGATTAGAGACTGTGTTAACTCGCTGAGTCCAAGTCTTTGCTTGTGCTTTTTTATGTTTTCTGTTTAAGCTGTAGATCGCAATTGTTTGTTGTAATTGTATCATCTGGGGTTTTGTTTTGGGCTTCCTCAGGTAAGATATATCCGGTGGTGAAGAATCAGCACTTGTTGTTATGTACTCTTTTGATTGGTAACTCTTTAGCTATGGAGGTACGCTATCAACCAACCACGATACTGAATATTATTGTTCCTTTTAACTCGGAATTGATAATAATATGCAGAATCCAGATTTAGAATTTGACGTTTCTATGTGACTATTTGTGTTGTTCTTAGACCCTTCCGATATTCCTGAACAAACTTGTGCCACCTTTTGCTGCAATCCTGATATCTGTGACTCTAATACTGATGTTCGGAGAGGTAACTTTTCGTGGTGCTGGATTTATTTTGTTCTGGTTCTGGAATTCATCTATGTAGCTTCCACATAAAGCATTATTGGTAATTATGCTAGCTTGGTGTTACAGATACTACCGCAAGCAATATGTACTCGTTATGGCTTGACTGTTGGAGCTGCAGTGGCACCTTTGGTCCGTGTCCTACTCTTTGTATTTTACCCTGTTTCTTATCCGATTAGTAAGGTAAGTTTGTTGTCTGAGCCTCTGTAGGACTACTAGGAATCTTTATGCAATTGAGCCATGTTTCATTGAAAGTCATATGTGCTTTTAGAACAACGATAAATGAGTGTTGACAATTGTGGGTTCTTCTACTTCTTGTAAGTGCAGGTTCTGGATTGGATGTTGGGCAAAGGACATGCTGTCCTTTTACGAAGAGCAGAGCTGAAAACTTTTGTTAATTTTCATGGAAACGAGGTATTCAATATGACTTGCAACTGTCTCTAGTCTGTCCCCCTTTAAAACTTTATTCTTACAGAATCCACTAAGTTTTGGGCGGGAGATTAAGCTGATAGCACATGTTTCTTGTTAGGTCCTAACTTTGAACTTTGCAATGACTGTGCCATAAATATTTTGTTCCTGTAGGCAGGGAAAGGCGGGGATTTAACACATGATGAGACTACTATCATTACTGGGGCACTTGAATTGACTGAAAAGACTGCAAAAGATGCAATGACTCCCATAACGAAGGCATTTTCCCTTGATCTGGATGCAACTCTTAATTTGTGGGTTTGTGGTTTCTTTGTCTTTCTTGCATCATCATTTTCCCATTCCACATTGGTTCTAAGTTATGGTTCTTTCCTATAGGGAGACATTGAATGAGATAATGACCATGGGACATAGTAGAGTCCCAGTTTATTCAGCAAAGCGAACAAATATCATTGGACTTGTTTTGGTATGTCATTTCTTTATCATATGGATTCCTTTTTGGTGATTTCTATCAAGAATACTGACACTTGATTGTTTTTTCACTTTGCTTGTATCCTCATGCAATCTATTTTAGTTTGACAGACAGGGGAAAACTTAATGGGTCTTTTCTTCATTTTCGAAGTAGTTAGTTGTCTTTTCTTCATTGCTTAAACATCGTTTTCTGTAATCTGCATGTCTTCATGAGATCATGTGATGGATGAACTATACTTATCTTTTGAGCTGTAGTATCTGCCTGTAAATATTTATCGGGTTCAAACATTGAGCAGTTAACAATGGTGAGTGAAAAATAATATTGATGGCACACTTATCTGGACTATTTCACTATCAGGGTCATTGAATGTGAAATTAATTCACAATGGGATTGGCACAACTATAACTGTTCGACACTTAAATTGTGATGGTGTTTGTCTCAGGCCACATTTAGACCTCGCCATTTTCACATTCACGGAAGTAGAAGGGCATTATGTAGCACATTGGAACAGTCAGATAGAATTATGTATTTGAAATAGGATGATAGAAGATTCTAGTAAAGCTGTCCCATGTAGGATATAATGCTGTGGTGGAACATTCAGGAACCTATATCCTTGGGAGGTGAAAGTATGGGTCGGGGATCCTTGTTACGTTCATAATTAGTTAATACTCTCTCTTGCAATATATTCTGCTTAACTCATTAGATCCAGTTATAATATATACAGGTCAAAAATCTCTTGGCAGTTGATCCAGAAGATGCTGTTCCTCTTAAAAGAATGATCATACGGAAAATTCCTCGGTAACTCCTGTTCACATGAGTTATTTACATCCTTAAGGAAAAAAATATCTTTGCTTGTTATTCAACTGGGATGTATAATGACCATTATCATTCTCTTCCTGCTTTTTCATTTATGGTACAGTGTTTCCGAAGACATGCCTCTGTATGATATCCTTAACGAGTTTCAGAAAGGTCACAGTCATCTTGCAGTTGTATATAGAGATGTGAGTGTGAGCAAAGAGATGAAGGCAACACCACCTGAATTTAAGGATAGCTGTCACAAACAGAGAGGTAGTGTTATTTCCATGTAGCTGGGTGCCTAGTGATATTTTGTGATGTAAATTCTGGAGATTTTCCTTGATTAATTTTGTGCACTGAAATGTTAAAATCCATTCCAAACCCAAGTCCCTTTTTCTTCCATTTGTTTTACAACTTTTCACTCTCTGTGTCATGGCCAATGATATCAATTATGCATTTCTTGCTACGGTAGAGCCGTAAATTTCTACTTTATGTTGATTGGTGATAACCAGATGGTGATAAAGGCAACTTGACTTCTGCTGGCCACAATATGACAGTCACTTCTGAGTCACATGAGAACAAAACTACTAGAAAAGGTGGAGGCCAAACAGTAAAAAGTAGTCTACCTGTAACTCCTTCCTTTAAGAAGCGCCACAGGGGTTGTTCATACTGCATCTTGGACATTGAGAATTGCCCGATTCCAGAATTCCCATCCAATGAAGAAGTTGTTGGTGTGATTACAATGGAGGATGTTATTGAAGAACTTCTTCAGGTATATGAAATCTTGTGTACGGGCACAGTATGGCCAGGCACATAGTAGGACCATAATATACGGATTGTGGATCTACCGGTGTCTTGCTTATGGATTCTATAAGAATCTTTTCATCATAGAAAAATGTCTTCTAGAATTAGGGGACCCAATGCTTCCAAATTACTTATTCCATTGGAATGATATAAGCTAAATTTGTGGAGGATGCATGCCATCGAGCCATGTGATTTGGAGACGTTGCTTGTTGAATAGTATCATATCTTATCTAACCAATGTTCTTTCTTACGGATTTGATATTTTCCCTGATGCCAATCTGCCAATGTTTTGTTATGCAGGAAGAGATATTAGATGAAACTGACGAGTATGTCAATATCCACAACAGGTACAGGTTTTCTTCTGCTGCATATATTTACATCCATTATGCATGCGATTAGTCTTTCTCTGCATAAGATATGCTTGTCAAACCCGTGATAAGTTACCAAAATGCTGCTGCTGTCGCAATTTGATGGAACAATCTCTGGCTACTAAGTTTGTTGAACTGTCATATGGTTGGGACTGAACTACAGGTGAAACTTCCATGAAAGTAACCCTTTCTTCAAAATGCAGGATAAGAGTCAACATGAACGCATCTCAGGTAAAGATATCCAGTACGGCTCTGCAACTTTCCGACACGGACAGTTATGCTACATGCAACGTATCCTCAGTAGATGCTTCATTTAGCGACTCGTCAAATCAGACGTCCCAAGGAGACTTATCAAAGAATCAACAGAAGTTATAGGTTGCATGAAACATTTGACATAGATGAACTTATAATGATAAAAGTTAAAAAGGATCATTTAAGAAGCATTCCATATCTGGGGACATTTATAGATTCTGTAACTATGTAGGTAGGTGGGTAGTCACGGTTTCATGTATAATTAGTATTCTTTAAGAAGTATCCTTAATCCCCCCATCTCCTAATTTTACCTTAAGTTAATAATTTTACTTCATATTCAAGATAATATTGTCTACTTATGATATAATGTTTAAATTCAAACCAAACTTTAACTCGATTAAACTAAATTGACTTGTGATTTTAAGACCCAAATAAATTGGACCGAAACAACTTCTTGCAATGTTTTGAAAATGAAGTTAAATCGTTAATTTTATTATTACACTCAGTCTGAAGTGTTGCAGTGAAGTAGAGTCTAGGAAAGTCTGATAGTACGCAGTATTATTATTACATAATAGAGAGATTGTTTCCGGTAAATCTACTTGCAGATGTGACAAGAAAATAGTGATGCATGTTAAAAGTGTAAATAAGTAAAAATGACACACAAAATATTTAAGTAAATAAAATTATAATAAATACAAAATAATAATAATAATAATAATAATAATGATGCGAAGGATAAAATCTTTAAAGATATAAAGATTCAACTGGTATTAGACTGTCATAAAATTATTAAATTAAATAATTTTTTTAAAAAATAATTAAAAAAGATTGTGATTATTTATAGAAAAATTTAAAGTTTAATTAAAAAAAACTATTAAATAAAAATTAATCTATTTTGATTTATAAAATTAATTAGTTATTTTGAACAACAATAATTATAAAAAATAAATATGAAATTTCTTAAGATTTTAAAAAAGATTGATTTTTTGTCACAGCCAACGTGGCAAACAACAGACAGTCCTTTCCGCTAATGGCGCTTTTTGGTAAGCGAAATGGAAATATGTAGAAAATATAACAATATATATGTTCAGTACTTCAGTTCGGTTCACGCCTTCGATTCGGACTTTAGCAAGAGAACATAACTTCTCAAACTGTCAACATTTCTTAGCAGATTTGACGTTGTTAGATGACTATCACTCGGTTTTCTTTCACCGATCTATGTAGTCTTTTCAAAATTGCTTGGCTTTTAAGGGTAATCATTTGATTTTATTGGTTTCAGAGTGACTATCATGGCTCATCCAACTTTGGTCCTCCCACTTTGTAGTAGTCCTTTTCCTGCTCATATTCCTGATAGATCTTACTTCCCAAGCTTTCTGGTGACGATCTTAGTAGTGATGAGAAAGACCCTTTAAGTAAATCCTACTTCTGTTTTTGTGTCGACTTATTTGCCAGATGTTTTGGTTTCTGTTCTTTTAGTAGTTCTGGAGTTGGAGAGCGATGGCTATAGCTCGGCTTCAACGGCTTGCTCGTCAAGTGAAACGCCCACATGGCGTCTGTGTGAAGATGACAGCGGTTGCTATAATGGGTCTTTGCTTTATATTTGTTTGGTCAATGTTCTCTTTTTCTTCGTCTTCAGAGATCAGTCAAAGAGAGAGCTTTGAAGACATAGCCGAACCAGTACCAGGACGCGCCGGTTTGAGTACTTCTAAGGCGTCGACTAAGCAGGAAGAATCAGGGAAACACGAATCAAGTAGAAAAGACCAGAACTTGAAAGTTGAATCTGAGTTGGAATCCGAAAAGAATGAGAAATTGACAAATGGGCCTGTTTCTTTAGGTGGGAAACTGCAAGAATCTAGGACTGTGGATAGGAAAAAGGCACAGAAGGTGAAAAAAGGAGCTAAAAAGTTGCCTGATGCTAAGATGGAAGATAATAATGAGAATGAGGAATTACAGAATGATGAAATGGAAAATGAAGAGAATGAAGGAGAAGTAGTGGATGGTAAGGAAGAGGCAAGTGATGGTGAGGTTGAAGGGGATGTTGGTCTTGAAGGAGATGATGAATTGGTGGAAACTGTGGATCAAGAAGATACGAAGAAGGTGGAAGATGAGACTGTTGAGTCAAAGGGTACAGTGAAGAAGCATAAGGTGAAGGGTCCTCTGTTTGATCCTAAGGCACATTATAGTTGGAGATTATGCACTACAAGAAGCAAACACAATTACATTCCTTGCATTGACATTGACAGTGGATCAGGTAAGCTGCACGGTTACAGGCACACAGAGCGAAGTTGCCCGAGAACGCCTCCAATGTGTCTTGTTCCTCTTCCTCATGAGGGATACGAGTCCTCAGTCAGCTGGCCTGAGAGCAAATTGAAGGTACGTGCAAGGACTCATAAATCTTAGTTATGTGGAAACACAAATATGCTCGACTCATGTTGTTGTTATTGCAGATTTTGTATAAGAATGTGAGACATCCAAAACTTGCTGAATATATCAAGAGAAACAGTTGGCTAGTTCATTCTGGAGATTATCTTACCTTCCCTCAAGATCAATCCGTGTATAAAGGCGGAGTTCAGCACTACCTTGAATCAATCGAAGAGGTGAGTTGTATATTAGTCTTGATCTGAAATTATGACACTAAACCTCAATTTCTTAGAGGTGGGAATACTATAATATCTGGTTTGAAATCATCGATCCGTAACTATGGCTAACCCATGCTCTTGATGCTGTCTATAGATGGTACCAGATATTGAATGGGGCAAGAATATTCGTGTAGTACTTGACATTGGATCTACGGATTCTAGCTTTGGAGCTTCTCTAATTGATAAGGAAGTATTGACACTGTCACTTGGCTTGAAAGATGACTTAGTTGACCTAGCTCAGGTTGCCCTAGAGCGGGGTTTCCCTGCAGTAGTTAGCCCTTTCGGAAGTAGGAGGCTTCCTTTCCCTAGTGGTGTTTTTGATGCTATTCACTGTGGAGAGTGCACCATTTCTTGGCATGCTAATGGTTTGTTTTTCCTTTAATATTCTCTTCTTTTGGATGAGATAACCCTGAAACACATAAAAACACTTGTTCTTTTCCGATTTTCAGGGGGCAAGCATCTCCTGGAGATGAACAGGATTCTAAGGCCTAGCGGGTACTTTATCTTGTCAACTAAGCATGAAAGCATTGAAGAGGAAGAAGGTTCGTGCTGACTTGCTATAAACACCTTTTCTTCTCTACTAGATAAGTCACTACACCCTTTATTGTGACTGATGATGGTAGCATTTAATAGTGCTTGTTGAACTCTGTGAATTGGATGAAAGTGGGATAGTCCAAATTCAGGAGTACTAAAGTTTTAACTGCAAATCTATAGAAGCATGATAGTTGTGTTTCTTCACCTTAGTAACTGATGAAGCTTAAGCTGTATCCACCTTTCGTAAAAGTTACTTATTAATTTGCTTCAATGGTTTTAGGCATATGGTGTGGCATGGCTTGCTAGCACCTAGAAACATGGATTACCATTGCAAACTAAGTGAATTGAGCCATATATTTCAATGTTATTCTTGTTAGCCCTTTGGAACTAACGGATTCTATCCATGTAGTTTTATTTTCATAAACTTCCGAATCTAAGCCGATTCTTTAACTGTCAGGCTTCTATGGTTTTTAATGCTGGCTCTGTCTCTTACATTATGCAGTTTCCCAGTAGCCCATGTTGATCACCATTGCTAACATTGTTATCTTGTGGTCATTATGATTAACGATTCCAACTGCATACTCAATGCATACTTTAATTTATTAGGCGTAGGTATGCACTAGTGACAAGTGCAGTGATCGGCATGCTCCAGTAAGTAAAACACTTCCATAACAGTCATCCTCTTTCTGCTTTCCAGCCATGTCCAAATTGACAGCTTCCATCTGTTGGAATATTCTGGCTCATAAAACTGATGATGTCAGCGAAGTCGGTGTTAAAATATATCAGAAGCCCGAGTCAAATGACATCTACGAGTTGAGACGGAAGAAACATCCACCTCTCTGCAAGGAAAATGAAAATCCTGATGCAGCCTGGTAAGCCTAGGCAATCATGAAACAAATGGCCCTTTTCAATTATTATCATCTCCAATTAATTTGCTTTGTGTCTAGAATCTTATTTTGTATTTCACTTAACTGTATGGGTCGAATCAAATGTCGTGTTGAAGTTTAGGCAGAGAGTTGAGAGACTGGGAACATGTAATCAAATTTTAGTATAAGACTCAGTTCGGACTAATTTCATTCTGTTTTGATCAACGTAAGCTCCTAGATGCCAACTGTGATGTTGAATTCTGATGCCACTTACTCTGCAACTTTTTCCTTGATCAGGTATTTTCCTATGAAAACATGCTTGCATACAATTCCATCATCAATTGAACAACATGGTACAGAATGGCCAGAGGAGTGGCCTAAGAGGCTTGAAACTTACCCTGACTGGATGGCAAATAAAGAAAATTTGGTTGCAGACACAAACCACTGGAGAGCTATCGTTGACAAGTCCTACCTCACAGGACTGGGTATCGAATGGGCGAATATTCGTAACGTGATGGACATGAAAGCTGTCAATGGCGGGTAAGCTAACAAAACTGCCCGTACCTGTGAAAGTTTCATTGCTGCTTGATTTGATTTATAGAGGAATTAAAAGAGGAAGATGCTTTAACATAATTCTTAAACCTGTAGATCTAGAACATCAAGTTACAGGAATATGATCTCTCTGTGGTTACAGATTTGCTGCAGCTCTTTCACAGCAGAAGGTATGGGTGATGAATGTGGTTCCTGTCCATGCACCAGACACACTTCCTATAATTTACGAACGAGGCCTTATTGGCATCTACCATGACTGGTGTGAATCCTTCGGAACATACCCGAGATCGTATGACCTCTTGCACGCGGACCATCTGTTTACACGGCTTAAAAACAGGTCAAACGAGCATCAAACTGCTTCCTTCCTTAGAACAGTCTTTCATCTCCATTCATTAATCTTCTTCTTCCATGGTTGCTTAAGCTTCCAAAACTCTAAACTGGTCTTGGCAGGTGTAAGCAACCTGTATCGATCATTGTTGAGATGGATAGAGTGTTGAGGCCTGGTGGGTGGGCGATAATACGTGACAAGGTTGCAATATTAGATCCATTAGAAGGAATCCTGAAGAGCTTGCACTGGGATATACGCTTGACTTATTATCAGGATAAAGAAGGTTTGCTTTGTGCACAGAAAACCTTGTGGCGACCCTGAAAGGGAAAATCTCTGTATATTTATCTGATCCTCACATAAACATTGTAACTGCAAATTGAAATTAGGACTTTGAAGGCAAGCTTTTCTTTTTCCTTTTTTAGCTTCTTCTGCCTTCATCATTACCAACTCTCATTGTTTTGATAATGCAAATTATGTTGTTAGCATGCCTGTGTGTTTTTTAATTAATCTACTTTACTCTTTAACATGTATCATTCTTTTATTGTCACATCTGCATATGCGTCTATCAAAAACAACTTTTTTATTATGTAAGGGTAGGGTTGCGTATTATCAGACCTTCCCAAATTTCGCTTTATTATGAAACTTTGGATTCAGTTTGATGGTGATGATGAATTAAATTAACAATGGATGATTCAAAGTAATTAATTGAATTAGACAATGTTAGTAATACATTGGTAGTGTTGGTTCAATGATAACACATGGGATTGAATTAGGGTTTAGTCCATAAAAATTAAGTCTTTGACTTAATTTAATTTTTTCATAAATTTTAACTTCAAGTTTGTGAAGTTAAAAAAAAACCTAATTTAATCAATTTTAAAATTAATAAAACATGGTATATTAAAATATTTTAATAAAATACTACCATCAATCCAATGTATTGACATACAATCAAATTAAAGATTTAGTAAAATTAAAGAATTTAAAATATGATTTAAAAATATAGTAAAAATTTTAAATTTAATTTAAAATTGTTAAATATGAATTAATAAATTAATTTTAGTTTTTAAGAATTTATTAATTTTCAAAATTGATTAATTTTTAACTATAAAATTATTAAAATGATTTAAAAAAAGTTAATAGTTTTGAAAATTTTATAGTTAAAAAAAGTTTTTAAAAATTTTAAAATAATACAAAAAAAATCATTGGTTTTTTTTTCTTACGACATGTCCTAAGCGGATCCTAATTATAAAAAGACACCTTTAAATTATTTATACCTAAATTAATCCTCACTCGAGTCGAATAAATCAGGAGACAAAGTTCTAGTCACAAACTTAATACAACTGCATACACAAAGACGGTTTGCATTTGCGATCTCACTTAAGCAAGAACAACCATTTTTCCCTTTCCAGAGAAAGTAGAGAAAACAGAAGACTGCATGTAAAGACATAGAACCAGAAACAGAACATAACTAGTTAAGTTGAAAATAGTTAACTGAGTCATGCCCCTGAGCTCAACTTCTGCTCGCATTGCTCTTCTCGCTCTTCTCTCCGCTTCTACCGTTTACTGCTTCTATAAATCTCGACGTCTCAAATCCCTTAAACACTCCTTAAACCCTAAACTAAACCCTAATGTTCGAGGCAAGCTTTTATTCATATCTCAAACTGGCACTTCCAAAACCCTAGCTCACGGTCTCCAAAATCTGTTAGTCTCCAATTCTTTCTCCTTTGATCTCGTTGATGTCAAAGACTACGAGCCTGAGGACCTCTCGAAGGAGACTGTCGTTTTGATCGTTGCTTCGACTTGGGAAGATGGGAAACCTCCTCCAAACGCCCAATTCTTCGTGAATTGGCTAGCGGAGAGCGCCGATGACTTTCGAGTCGGGTCGTTGCTGCTTTCTAAGACTAAATTCGCGGTTTTTGGTGTTGGGAGTAGAGCTTATGGGGCTACGTTTAATGCGGTGGCGAGAGAATGTTCGAAGCGGTTTAGAGAGCTGGGGGCTAGCGAGATTGTGGGGGTTGGGGATGGTGACATGGACGGTGGTGACCTGAACTGGGTTTTTGAGGAGTGGAGTAGGAAGGTAGTCGGGGTTTTGAAGGGTGGTTGTCTGGAGAATGGTGGGGTTTATGGAAATGGGTTTGCTGTTAGTGGTCAGAGTGATGGCGAGAGTGTTGTTGATGGGTTGGATGATAGTGATGTCGATGATGATGATGGAAATGGTGGTGCGGAGTCTGGGATTGTTGATCTCGAAGACATTGCAGGTAAAGGGCCGTTGAGGAGGAGGTCTGGTTCGGTTGCTGAAAATAATGGGAAATTGAATGGTTCGAGAGAAATGGTGACACCAGTCCTCAGGGCCAACTTAGAAAAACAGGTATGAATGTTCTCAAGACGTGAAAGGGTGCTGAATCGGTATTTGTTTGACAAATGCCTATTAAATTTGTCTATTCAATTGGCTGTTGTTAACATTCTTGCTGAATTTGCAGGGATACAAGATTATTGGTTCACATAGTGGTGTTAAAATTTGTCGATGGACCAAATCACAACTTAGGGGCCGAGGAGGTTGCTACAAGCATTCATTTTATGGAATAGAAAGTCATAGGTGGTTGCCCTTTTATGATTCCTTTTAGGCCTTGACTTAATTTTAAAGTGTTTTTGTAGTATCAAGTGTATTGTATGGAGATGGAATACTCTATGTTCCTTAATTATATTCAGTTGTTCCTTCTTGAATCAAGGCTTTTATCAGCTGTAGGCATGCTTTTTAGATGTCATTTTTAACTTATAAATAGTGAACTTGTGCAATCGCATGGTTAATTGCTCATCATGTATATCATGTCAAGAATAAATCATTATCCTGCATATACAGCGGTAGTAATTTGTCAAGGCTTGAATGAAACAGATGCATGGAGGCAACCCCTAGTTTGGCATGTGCCAACAAGTGTGTTTTCTGTTGGAGACATCACACAAACCCTGTTGGAAAGAGTTGGAAGTGGAAGATGGATGATCCTCTAGAAATTGTCAATTCTGCCATAGACCAGCATACCAAAATGATTAAACAAATGAAAGGAGTTCCTGGTAAGTGCGCAGTTGGTTGGAATTGGATACTGCTTTTGGTTTGTCTTTGTCCAACTGTGTTAATTAATCGAGCATTCTGTCCCAAAGTGAGATTACTGTGATTAAACATTTTTATGTTTAATGATGCCTGACTCTGAGGGAGCATCATCATTCATACAATATGTAGTACGGGCTGGACCTTATCGCAATTCCTAATAATACTTCTCAAGTCCATGATATTTTACGCTAGTGGACATACAAAAGCTGTGATGTTTGCTTGGAGTTTACCTGTACTCCATATATACCATGAAATGCATATTCGTTCATCTGATTGATTTAGAGAGCATGATTCTTGTAGGGGTTACATTGGACCGCTTGATGGAAGGTCTCTCTCCTAGGCATTGTGCCTTATCACTAGTTGGTGAACCTATTATGTATCCAGAGATTAACAAACTTATAGATGAGCTGCACCAAAGGCGGATTTCCACTTTTCTTGTGACAAATGCACAGTTCCCTGAAAAGATCCAAATGTTGAAGCCTGTGACCCAGGTTTGAAGGCTTGAGATTAGTTTTTTGGTGGATAAGATAGGCCATATAATCTTGCTCAGAATGCCCCAAGGTTCATAACTCTTGAATTTTTCAAGTCGTGCAGTTATATGTCAGCGTGGATGCTGCTACAAAGGATAGCTTGAAGGCGATTGATAGACCACTGTTTGGAGACTTTTGGGAGCGCTTTATTGTGAGTGCCTTGTGTGCCAAATAACTTACTAGTTGTAACTGATTAGAAATGTTTTTTTTTGTACCTGTTGGTCAAGCATCTCTTCTTCAATCTGAGGCAGAATGATTTTTTGGTATGTTGTAGGGACTAGCTTACAGCTTCATTCTGAATGTTATGTTGAGACTGGAAGCTTTATCTTTTGTTTCCAGGGATATTAGGAACAGAAACTTGCACAGAGGCTGTTAGACACATTGTACTTAATTGTTAGAACTTGAATTCAAGTTGTGTTTTCAATTTTGTTCAACTTTTCCAACTCAGATATCTAATTTATTATGTTACTTATGCTTTCCCGCAACTAGAGTTCCTTGCAATCTCTGAACGAGAAACATCAACGTACTGTCTATCGTTTGACACTGGTGAAAGGATGGAATGCCGAGGATGTTGATGCTTATTTCAACCTCTTCAGTATTGGGAATCCTGATTTTATTGAAATTAAAGGTGTCACGTACTGTGGATCGTAAGTGCTTTTAACCTGTCTTGTACAATAGTCAGTTTATTGCATTTGTAGTAACCTGGTTTTATCTTAAAGGTCTGCAACATCAAAGCTGACTATGGAGAATGTGCCTTGGCATGCTGATGTGAAAACTTTCTCAGAGACCTTGGCTTCCAAGAGCCAAGGAGAATATGAGGTTGCTTGTGAACATGTCCACTCATGCTGTGTTCTTCTAGCTAATGCTGAGAAGTTCAAGGTTAACGGCCAATGGTTTACGTGGATAGATTACGAAAAGTTCCATGATCTGGTTAGCAACAATCGTCGATATCGTACCTTGCTGTTGTCAACTGCATTTCTGCTTAAAACAAAGTAATAGCTTGTTTCTGGAAATTTTGCAGGTTGCTTCAGGAACACATTTCACTAGCACAGATTACATGGCTGCTACACCATCATGGGCTGTCTATGGAGCAGAAGAAGGTGGATTTGATCCGGATCAATCTAGGTATAGAAAAGAGCGTCGGCATAAATCAAGCCAGTAAGAACCGGGTTAGAATGTTTGAATGTGTTCTGGGATCTTACAAAGTTTCTCACTTTGCCATAGATGCATCATAATACTGTGTAACAATTTTCCTGGACACCACTATAGATAAAAAGGCAAATATGGGGCCTTACAAGTTTTGTATTTTAGGAATTCTTTTTTTTTTTACTTATCAGGAGAGGAAGTTGCTATTAGATCAATGAAATTAAAATTCTGAATTTAATTTTAATAAAGTAATCGGTAATAAACTTCATTGAAGAGACAGTTCTTAGACTGTTAACACCCTGTTAAAATACTGGGATCTAAGCTTCAGCTGTATTTTTCTGTATGTGAGAATCTAGTATTTTGCTCATAATCACGAAGAATAGTTAAGTTTGACATTGAATTAGGTTGAACTTTCTCAACTTATAAACCACTGATGATGTCGTTCAGTTACTTGTGTCTAACAGAAGTCTAGGTGGTCAGCGAAAGGATCACACAGCCCGCTGTTGGCTGTGGTCCACACTCCCCAATCAAACAGTCCTCGATTATGTTCTGACACGAACTCAAACTCTCCACGCGCCAACATCGTAGAGTTGTAATAATGATTGGAGCTTGCTGAGGCGGCTTGACCTCAATTAATATACATACTGTTTAGATAATCTTCAAGTTCTTCGTGTTGCAGTAGAAATGGAAAGATTGAAACTTTTTGTATATGATCAAGTAATAACTCTTAGATAAGAAGCGATTAATCTCAAACCACAAATTGGATTGGAACAAAGTTGGAACTAAGAAAGTTTTTGTTCCTTCAAGCTTTCTCGTGCTTCTGCAGAAAATGATCTTCTGGATTAAGAACTCGTGACGGGTACAACAACCTATATATATTGGAACATCAAAGCACTTTCTTTCACTTGAAACACAGAAAGAAAGAGCAATGAATCGTCAGGCTAAGAATGAAAGCAAGCAAAAACTAATCTGCAGTTCCTAACCAGAGGGTGTGTTAAACCGTTACTAGATTACCGATTTAGCAGCTCTTTCTCGGTTGGCTTTTTCTCCGTCTGCTTCTTCTCGGAGGCTCTCTTTCTTCGGATTGTTCACCTTCCTTCTTCTTAACTCGCTTTTGTTGTTGTTGTACTTCTTCGTCTTCTTCTTTGCTGGTTTCAACCTTCTTGGATTGATCATGCTCAGCATCAATATTACTCTCTCCTGCGGATGTTGGTTCCTTCTCTTTCACTTCGGTCTCAATCTTCTCGACCATCTTGCGAGGTCTACCTCTTTTTCGAGGGGTTTCAGGATGTTGTTGCTTGGTTTCATCTCCTGTCGAAGAAGCTTCTGCTATAGCTACTGATAGTTCCTTCGTTTTTTGAGGCTTCTTCCTACCCATCATATCTTTCCCAATCACTGACAAGAACTAAGCTACCAGTAACTAAATCACTTGTAATTTGCGAGAAACACCTGAACCCAGAAAAGAAAAATCGAATCTTGAGAGAAAGTTTCAAGCTTTATCACCATCCAGCCAGCCTCTTTCTTGAATCCAAAGAAACCAAAAGCCGCCAAGAAGATGCTGGACTTTTCTATTACGAGAACACCATTCTCTCTAGTATAAAGCTGATATCTTTGGCCAATATCAAGATTCTGCAAAAAAGATAATAATAATATCTATATCTCTCAGGAAGCAACAAAAGCTTCTCTTTATTCAGCAGAATATTGAATACACAATGGGATAAAGCTCAGAAAGGTGAACTAAATCATATCTGTTTTGCTATTGCTGTTTATCCAATCCATTTCTATATGAAGTTGCAGACGAAAAAGACAGGTTTGGAAGTAGGAAGAGGAAATGGGGTCGAAGTAAAGGCTACTAAGTTTGGTGTCTGACTCTTCGTCTCTAACCATGGTCAGGGTTTAGACCAAAAGGGCCCGAGTTAAGTGGGAAAAGAACCGAAAGAGCGTGTCGATTTTACGCGCATAAGGGAAGATTAAATCTCAGAAGACTCTCCTCAGTGTCTCAGTCTGGCCACTTTTGTGTCTCTTCCCGGGTTTTGCGTCTTTTGGGTGGTGGCAAAAGCGGTTTCAGATCAACTGTTACTGTTATTATGTTACTACTTATTCTATCAGTATTAGATAGACACTCATCAAACAGTACAAGAATAAAGTAAGAAAACAGGTTGAAGAACGGGATTACATATAGGTGAGGTCGTTGTGTTAGCACCAGATTTACCATTAGGGATGAAGCTGGCTCGACTAGCAACTCATAATCAAATTTAGGAAAGGCAATTTGGGCTCAATTTGTGTCCGATTGTTACTTCAAAAGCAAGCGAAGAAGCTGGCCCGACTCACAAATAGGTCAGTTTGTGATTGAGCCAAATTACGGGCTAACCTATATCAACCCATCAGGTTACAGGTCACCTTAGCCTGTGGTTGGGCCAGGCCGAGCTGGATTATTAAGACTCCTAATCAAATTCATTAGTGAAGTATGTTTCTTATAGGAATATTGGACAAGTAAATATTTAAAGTCCAAATATAATAATTGGGTCACTAACTCTTAGCCCAAATGAATGTTTAATTTTTACCAAAATATAATTATAATTAAAAGGATTTTTTAATTAATTTATAAATAATAATATTTAAATTTTCATCTTTGATAATATATATAATAATAATTTTATTATAAAAGTATTATTTTTGTGTAATTAAAAAATA